>CAWUFW010028404.1:0-21973 GCA_963921515.1 Calotriton arnoldi | reverse complement strand
CAGGGGGCAGGATGCCCACCACTACTACCACCCTCACCCAGGGGGGCAGGATGCCCACCACTACTACCACCCTCACCCAGGGGGCAGGATGCCCACCACTACTACCACCCTCACCCAGGGGGGCAGGATGCCTACCACTACTACCACCCTCACCCAGGGGGTGCAGGATGCCACACCACTACTACCACCCTCACCCAGGGGGCAGGATGCCCACCACTACTACCACCTCTAGCCAGGGGGCAGGATGCCTACCACTACTACCACCCTCAGCCAGGGGGGCAGGATGCCCACCACTACTACCACCCTCAGCCAGGGGGGCAGGATGCCTACCACTACTACCACCCTTAGCCAGGGGGGGCTGGATGCCTACCACTACTACCACCCTCACCCAGGGGGGCAGGATGCCCACCACTACTACCACCCTCACCCAGGGGGGGCAGGATGCCTACCACTACTACCACCCTTAGCCAGGGGGGCAGGATGCCCACCACTACTACCACCCTCACCCAGGGGGGGCAGGATGCCTACCACTACTACCACCCTCACCCAGGGGGGCAGGATGCCCACCACTACTACCACCCTCACCCAGGGGGGGCAGGATGCCCACCACTACTACCACCCTCACCCAGGGGGGGCAGGATGCCCACCACTACTACCACCCTCACCCAGGGGGGCAGGATGCCCACCACTACTACCACCCTCACCCAGGGGGGGCAGGATGCCTACCACTACTACCACCCTTAGCCAGGGGGGGCAGGATGCCTACCACTACTACCACCCTCACCCAGGGGGGCAGGATGCCCACCACTACTACCACCCTCACCCAGGGGGGGCAGGATGCCTACCACTACTACCACCCTTAGCCAGGGGGGGCTGGATGCCCACCACTACTACCACCCTCACCCAGGGGGGGCAGGATGCCCACCACTACTACCACCCTCACCCAGGGGGTGCAGGATGCCCACCACTACTACCACCCTCAGCCAGGGGGGCAGGATGCCTACCACTACTACCACCCTCACCCAGGGGGCAGGATGCCTACCACTACTACCACCCTTAGCCAGGGGGGCTGGATGCCTACCACTACTACCACCCCCACTCATAGGATGGACAATGCATGACACAACAAGCACACCACAACCTAGGGAATGCAAGATTAAGACATCCCCCCACCACCATGACAAGCGTGTGTAGGCTGTGTCAAATGCCTACAACACCGAACATGACTTTGAACATACAATGTGACCCCCTAGCACATGTGCCACACATATATGTGTGTGGCACCCACAATGCAAGCAGCCCATGACCATTGTGGCAATGGGGCCTAAACCCCCATCATCACAGTGACCAAAAGGTAAGTGTGGGGTCCATAGCTGAAGCACATTTTGACCATTGTGGCAATGGGGTCTAAACCCCCATCATCACAGTGACCAAAAGGCAAGTGTGGGGTCCATAGCTGAAGCACATTTTGACCATTGTGGCAATGGGGTCTAAACCCCCATCATCACAGTGACCAAAAGGCAAGTGTGGGGTCCATAGCTGAAGCACATTTTGACCATTGTGGCAATGGGGTCTAAACCCCCATCATCACAGTGACCAAAAGGCAAGTGTGGGGTCCATAGCTGAAGCACATTTTGACCATTGTGGCAATGGGGTCTACACCCTCATCATCACAGTGACCAAAAGGTAATTGTTGACAAAGAAAGAGCTGCAACTGCCAAACTGCATGGATCATTCCTGGTCACAGAACCAAAAACTCATCTGTGGCAAAGTAGTGTATGTGTCCCATTGCAACATAAATTGGGGGAGCCAAATACTGCAGTGCAAATGAAACATTCCTTTGGCCATGTGCAGACAAACAACACCCATGGGGGCTGAGACCGTCAACAGTCATCAATGACACAATGACAGAAGTGACCATCAGAATGCAGAACCACATATTTGCACCAATGGGCACACAAATGCAGATATCCTGTGGAGACAGCAGATGTGAGGTGAACAGATACCATACCATGGCAGCAATGGGACACACAAACCATGATCACTGTGCTGACCGATGACCTAGGAGTCCCAGGGACAGCAGGGGAAACACACCAAACAACATACAGCCAATGGCACACCCAAGATATGCCAATGCAGTGGTGCAGATGCACAAACACAAACAGGCAGACCAACACTGTCATCATACACAGCAGGTGAGGGGTGGGGGTGCCAGTGTCCCCAGGCAACCACACAACACATGAGGAGAGCTGAATACCAATCATACAGATGTGCATACACTGCCACACTAAGGTAACTCATGGATCCAAATCCCCTATGTGGGCAAGCAGGCATTGTCAGGTGAGAGGGAGCACAAAACACACATGTCACACAGGCACGTAGGAACAACAACTGACACAGCAAGACACAGACACACCACAGCACCACCCCCAGGGCCCCCACAATGTGGTGACCCTGGGCTGAATAAAAATCCCACTGTGATGACAAAGCTAAATGTCGTTCACACTGTGAACCACAGTCAGGTGTCCTGAGCAACAAACTACCATCACACCTACACAAGCACAAATCAATCAGCATGGCCAGTAAGCCAAGGCCAACATGGAGGCAGGGGACTAGCTGGGCAACAACTCCCATCTGCACACACTCAAGACCACACCCCTCGACCTCTGACAATGTGCAGCAGTGAAGTACACATGCACTGGTGACATTGCACATGCACCCATGACTATTCCAGGGTGGTGGGTGGGAACCAAGGTGCAGAAACACATCACACATGGACACTCAACAAGACTCCTGAATGTCTGACACACTGCACACTACGCTGTACATGGACATGACGGCGATACCACACCGACCAATGGGATCCCAGCCACAGTCACACACCAATGAAGAAGCCAAGGTCACCCACAAAGAACACACATAGACAACAACCAACATTGCAGCCCGGACCCTGAGGAGTGCCAGCAGTCACACACACAACGTGTCACAATCACTGAAAGATAACACGAACTGGAAATCACATGACAGGGGCAAACAACAAGTGCCAAGGGGAAACCTGACTGTGACCCATCTGCGTCTGCACACAAACTCAGCCCTGACCGAAAACACACCTATGGGTGACACCCTGATGACCAGTAATGTGCCATGCACCCACATCACAGAGAACACAGGGAGAAGACTTTGGGGGAACATAGCTCAAGTCAGCAAGCATCACAAACAGGTACAACACTAGGGATCACAGCATGCGCAGATGAATGGAAGTGAACACACAGACATGCACATACAACACACACCTTGGGCGCAGGCAATGTCACACGTGTACACACTGCCATGAGGGGACTCCACTCCTGTGTGAGGAAAGCTGTGCCATATGTTGCCTCAGTAGGGCCCCATCATGTCAGCTGAGCACTTGGTCACACAATCAACAATTAGCACCAAATGAGGGCTCCCATCACATCAGCCTGGTCATGGATGTGCCAACGGAATCATCAGCACAGATCCAACACACTTGTATAGCAATGTTGCACTGACTACACGGATGAGTCCTTCCCCATTGATGCCCAAACCTGCATGTCCACTGGAGATGGCAACACGGTCAGGGAAGTAGACAAATGCAACGATGGCAGGCACAACAGATGTGCAGGGGTGGAAGCCACAGATATGAAATTGCCAATGTAAGTAGGAAACCCATTGCCAAATACTGAACACATGACACCCTCAGATGCTGCTATTGATGACATGGATACACCACATGATAGGACACATTCCCCCTGGACCACATGGGTTCCTGCACAGTAACACTTCATAATCATGAGACCAGATATCACCATCACTGCAGCAAGGGCATGGTTAGCAGCACCAACAACATGTACATCTGAAGCATGAGCACTAGAGAAAAGAAAGTTGCTTTATTCAGCATATGTGTTGTTTGAAAACGACGTCCAGAAAAAATAGAGCAAAGGCCAATGGCCAGTCCATTGTCAAAGTTCAAACAGGGTGACACTGGCAGATGTCACCCTACGCATGCCTGCACAAAACCAGGGACAATCCACTAGGAGGGGCAACCGGGGGGCAGGCCAGGCACCGCAGGGACAGGATCAGGGCTCACCAGGGGAGTCAGGGAAGGGGTGGTGGGTGCTGGAGAGCCACTGACAACTGCAGTGGAGGTGTCTGACATGGTGTGTGCCGGCACAACTGGGGGCATGACTCAGATGTCGTGGGTGCCGGCACAACTGCAGTGGACCCTGCAGATGGGGTGGACAGGTCCGCCACTGCAGTGCCCAAGTCAGACAGGGCGGTAGTGGACTCCACTGCAGTGCCTACCTCCAGGGGAGGAGAATGGGGAACAGGCAAGGTGGGTTGGACAGAGGGGGAGGACACCCTCACCACATCAGTGGCACAGACAAGCGCAGCGGGGGTGTGGTGCTGGGAGAGCAAGTGGCAGGGGAGAAGGCCTGATCCTCTTGGGGATGGTATATCTGTGGGTGGGGGAACCTGGGGCAGGGTGTGGTGGGGGCACCTGTGCAGTGGGGGCCTGAGGGATGGAGGACGGAGACCTTGTGCCTGAGCTGCAGGGCGGTGGCGGGGTCTTGCTCTTACCACTCCGGGGGGACTTGCGGGTGGGGGCCTCAGTCCGTCTGCGCCTGGGGGAGGGTGTCCGGGGGCGAGGGGCACTCTGCTCCGTGTGGGTGGGCTTCCTCTTCCCCCGGGATGCTGGAGCAGCTTCATCGGTGGGGAAGAGGCCGAGGTCACAGAGGAAGAGCTGCTGTGACTTTGGGGTTGCATGTGAGGCAAGGGAGGGTGCTTTGGAGGGAGAGGGAACTGAGGACTGCGCAGTGCATGTGGATGCGTGTGTGTGTTCCAGGGCCCCATCCCCTGTGAGTCTGGCTTCAGTCCCCTGAATGTGCGTGCGTGTGCGTTTTGTCATTGGCGTGTGTGTCAGTGTGCTGGATGTGTGTGTGCTGGTGTGTGCCTGTGCCGGTGTGTGTGTGCTTGGGACGGGTAAGGTGCTGGGGAGTGTGGATGGAGCAGAGGCAGGAGGGGTGAGGGACCGTTTGAGGAGGGACACTGCTGCCGTCAGGGAGGAGTCCATGGACCTATTGCCCCTCTGTAGGTCAGACATGCCCGATGAGATGCCCTCCATGAACGACACCAGCTGAGTCAACAGCGCGGTGTGCGCATGGAGGACACTCAGCATGGCTGTCTGCCCTACATGGAGCTGGCGAAGGAGGTACACAGACTCCTCACTCAGGGCAGCAGGGGACACAGGGGCAGGGGGTGCGGTGCCTGGCCCAAAGGAAACACGCTCCCGGACATGGGAGCCTCCACGGACCTGGGGAATGGGAGCCGATGGGAGGGCGGTGGTGGTGCTGGTGGTGGCGGGGACAGCAACACTAGCTGGGGTGTGGTGGCTGCTGACACCCGCCTCCACAAGGGAGTCATCCTCCGAGTTGCTCTGGTCCTCAGCTGAGGTGGATGCTGCTGAGGACTCCTCGGTGTGGCTCCCCTCGCCCTCCGTGCCACTGGGTCCCTCCGACCACTCCTCGGCTGCTGACCCAGTCTGGCTCTCTGGCTCCTCCTGGTCCGTGGAGCTGTCCCCTTCCGTGGCCGTGGATGTATCTGCAAACAATGGGGATACAGACAGACATCAGTCACCTGCACATAACGCACACACCACTGTGAGCACAGCACATCACAGAGCAAGCCCTGGCATCATCAGTTGTACATTGCTAAAAGTGCCCTAATTGAACAGGAGAAGTCAATTGTCAGTCTGATGCCAAGCATGGCACTCACATCCCACATGGCCTTGCACCCATCTGTCTGGTGTCTGTTGGATTGCAACACCCCAGTGTTGACACATGCACCAAGTACACAGTAGTTGGACAGTGCAGAGGACACGGTGTGGCATGTGGACATGCACACATCACAACTCTTGCCAGTGAGTCAGTACAGGTTTCCGGATGAAAGGGATGCCCAGAGTCAAATAGGAAATGCATGTGATGCATACCAGCGACAGACACCATGATGCACCCATGTCCTGATAGCCAGCGCCACTATGGTGTGCATGTAGCACATGTCACTCCCCTGCAGGCTCACCAATCAGTAGACACATGCCATGGCGGAGGCATGACTGCAAAGTCATACATCACTGTCTCAGTGATGTATGACTTTGCAGCCAGACAACAACACTCTGCACTGTGTCACAATAGTAGGTCATGGGGAATGCAAGTCCTGGAGCTGCACAAGTGCACATGTACATCCCCCCACAACACATCCTCTTAACCCTCATCTGTCCAGGTCATACCTATTGGACATATGGTAGACCTGTGACACTACCCTCTGAACCTGAGCCCCTCACACTCTGCTGTGCATGGGGAACAGCTGCCTGAACTTCACATTCACATGCCCCAGTCTGCATGGGCAGCTGATCAGACACCTATGTGTCACACAAGTATCGTCTCCTATGGTCACATCTCCAGTGGCATGCTGAGCCCCTACCAAGAAACTCCACAGCAGTCCTGGCGACTAATCCACAGCACACTGACACAGAGGCAGACACCTGAGGGGTCAAATCACTGCGCACAATGTGTCAGCTGATACACGGGAGTGGGAGTACAGAGTGTATTGTATGGCCTGGAGTAGGCATGACTGTCCAGCCCCACATGAATGAGGGATGAGCCCTGGACTGTAGGCAGCTGGCTAAGTATGTGTGACACACGTCATATACATACTCCTGGGGCCCAAACATTGTTCCCACCCGCAGCATGGGTGTGTGCCAGATACCCCAGCCACATGTGGTGGATCAGCTCAGCAATTGGACCACAGATCAAAGTAACACGCTGAATACATGTCAGAATACAGGCATTGTGTAAGCAATGGACCCACCCATGATGCCCACCACAGAGTCAGGGAAACAGATGCTGTCTCCCACCTTGAGTCAAGCAAACTGCAAGGACACAGTCCTAAGTGACAGAATTCCCTGCATGTAAGGGCCACACCTGGGTATCAGATGAGGAGTGGGCAGTGCACAATAGAGGGACATGGCTCCTGGACAACATGACTGCTGTACTGTGGCAGTTTAACCAGGCCCGAGGAGGGCACATAGCATGTTAGACAGAGTACACAGTGCAGTCTTTGACTCACCCCCTCCTTGCTGCTCTCTGGCCTTCAGCTGCCCATCCAGGTCTGGAAAGACCACCGCCAGGATCCTGAGCATGTGGGGGGTCAGGGTCCGTGTTCCGCCCCTCCTGCGAGGAGGCGACAGCTTCAGCTGGACCCGTGCAATCCTCCGGGTCCAGCCCCGAAGGTCCTGCCACCTCTTTTGGCAGTTGCGGATCCGGCGCTTGTAGACCCCCACGGACCGGACAGCCCGGACGATGTCCTTCCATATCTCATGCTTCCGATGGGCAGAAGCCTGTCAGGATGACAAAGTGATAAGGCCATTACTACACATGCAACATATCCGTGCATGACACAGTTGCATATACATGTCGCAATCACAGGGGCACATGGTGTACACAGGCAGTGCACGGCTGCCCATGGACAGTTTTCCAGAAGTCACTACATGGTATCATTGCATGGGGAGTAAAACCCTGTTCAGAAGCACTGTCACTGCACCATACCTGTCCAGTGCAAGTCACTACACACTATGGGGGGTGACAACTACTCAGTGAGCCTGCTAGCCAGTGGCGTGCAGACTCTCAGCCTTGCTAGTCAGACAAAATGCACATTCAGAAAGGCAGTGCACAGGACACTCACCTGCTCCCCTGGTGTCCCATACAGCTTGCTGTACTGTGGAAGTAGGCTGTCCAGCAGGGCCTGGTTCTCCTCAAGGCTGAAGGCTGGGGCTCTCTCCACAGTACGTGCCATTGCAGGGTCCAGAGGGGCAGAGACAGCAGCAGTGCAGTGGCAGATGTCGTCCTGGAGCATGTAGTGCAGGCAAGTGGGCTCTCAGGGGAACAGCCAGCAATATATATGTGCTGGAGAGGCAGATACTGTCCCTTGTGTCCAAAGTGATAGGTCCAAGTCGTTTGCATCTTCTGAATCTGGCCAATCCATGGAATAGCAGCACCAAAACACGCCCACAGCATCCTTCAAAACTTCAACTTCATGACATACATGATTTTGCAACATTGTTGTGGGTGACCAACTGAATTCCCAGCAACCGACTCGTTCGAAATTCGAAAACGCGTCCGTTGCCAGGCAAGCCCATTGTCAATGGGTGCGCACCGATCGGTCCATTGCGGTTCAACGCGCACAGGGGTACAACGCGTACCCGCACACATTGAAGGCAATGGGCCGGCCGGAGGCACCGATCGGTCCATTGCGGTACAACGCGCACAGGGGTACAACGCGTACCCGCACACATTGAAGGCAATGGGCCGGCCGGAGGCACCGATCGGTCCATTGCGGTTCAACGCGCACAGGGGTACAACGCGTACCCGCACACATTGAAGGCAATGGGCCGGCCGGAGGCACCGATCGGTCCATTGCGGTTCAACGCGCACAGGGGTACAACGCGTACCCGCACACATTGAAGGCAATGGGCCGGCCGGAGGCACCGATCGGTCCATTGCGGTACAACGCATCACTGTACATGTGACTGGCATAGGTCAGCATGCCTGTCTCAGATGGACATATGCCAGCCACAGATAGCTCCCAGGGAGTGAGGGGCACACCTACATCACGACAGCCTGTCCAAACCTTATCATAAGGCATGTAAGGCTGCATTTCCTATTGTGTGTATGTTGGTGTACATGTTGTCCTGTGGGTGTCACCTGTGGGCAGCCACCCCCAGGCTGTGCACGTGTTCATGGGGACAGGATCCTGGGTGTTACGTGTACGTGACCACTGTGATGTGCAACTGTTCATATCTGTGCATGTGTCATGGTCACATTTCACAGTGGTGTTTGTGTATGTCATGTCACATACCCCGTGAGTCCCATGTGGGACGGTATGTTTGAGCCAGGGTGTCCCAGTGGCACAATAGTGATGGCCCTCCACAGTCTTTGTGCATGTAGTGTTTACAATGTCTCTGATTTCATGTGCACAATGGGAGACAGTCTCCACATCCACGTTGTGTGTGCATGGACTCTGATGTTGTGCGTGTGTGTCACAGACGTCCATGTCTGTCCTGCCATGGCAAGTGGGGCCACTACCTGTGGGGGTCATGTTTGTTTTGCTGTGGTGTACACATGATACTCCAGGTGATGCCAGTGTCCATGTGGCATTACAGGGTCCCTGGGAATGTACCTGTCGTTGAGCTGTGGTGCCTGGGGCACATCTGTCCTCACATGTCACTGTGGGGGGTGACTGTGACACGGCATCATGATATCCAATGGGCCAACCTGGGACAAATTGATGCCACCTGTAGGACCGTGTTGACAGATGTTGGCCATGTATGTACCATACATGTCCTTCCGGTACTGCACACTTCATGTAGTTGTGCCTCATGATGATGTATGTTGGGATCTTGAGTGTGTTCAATGCCGCATATGTGGGGTGACTGACGATCTTGCTTACTTCTCCTCTGCACTGCAGGGCTCCTGCTGTCCATCGGCCATTCCCAGACCTGGCAACGATGGTGGAACGGGACAGCATCCGACGGTACCGCTTCACCAGGCAGCTGATTGAGGATTTGGCAGTGCAGTTGTCCCCACATTTGCAGCCTGGCCGGCCGTATCCTACAGCGCTGACCCCCAAGGTGAAGGTGATGGCAGCCCTACACTTCTTTGCCACCGGTACCTTCCAACATACTGTGGCGTCTGCTGGTGGGATGTCACAGACCATGTTCAGCCGTGTGCTCCGCGATGTTTTGGCGGCAATGTTGCTCTTCCTGAACCGGTACATCTATTTCCCTAGACTGCGACGACTCACTGACGTGAAGAGTGACTTTTATGCCCTGGGGAGGATGCCGCATGTCATTGGCTCCATTGATGGGACACATGTGGCTTTGGTACCACCACAGGCCCAGGAGCAGGCCTACAGGAACCGCAAGCACTACCACTCGGTCAATGCACTGGTGGTGTGTCTTGCAGACATGACCATCACACACGTGTGTGCCCGTTTCCCTGGTTCAGCACACGATGCCTTTGTGATGAGGAGTAGTCGCATCCCCAGGATGATGGCACAGATGCAGAACCAGCGTGCCTGGCTTGTCGGTGTGTACTGACTTTGTGCCATTGTGTGTGATCTGATCTGTAGTATTCCGCCCACTTTTCCAAGTCAGCTGATGTGCACTTGTCTGTCCGTAGGTGACTCGGGATACCCCAACATGCCGTGGTTGCTGACACCCCTCAGGAACCCTGTGACACCTGCCCAGATGCGCTACAATGAGGCACATGGTCGGACCAGGAGAGTGATTGAGCGGACCTTTGGTCTCCTGAAGAGCCGCTTCCGCTGCCTGGACAAGACCGGAGGGTCCCTCCCATATGCCCCTGCGAAAGTGTGCAAGATTATCATCGTCTGCTGCATGCTACACAACCTGGCAGTGCGGAAGGAGTTGCCTCTCATCCAGGATGACGATGACCAACATCCGCCACCTGTGGAGGATCCTGGCCTGGACCACGATGCCAGTGACGATGATGATGATGATGGTGATGGTGATGTCCGCACACAGCTCATCACCAACTTCTTTAGCTGAATGTGAGTATCCTGAGGTGTCATGTGAATGATGTGAGTTGGCATGATGTGTGGGTGGGGCTCTGGCGCTGTTGGAGTGTGTCCATGGGCTACTTGACTGGATGTGTGTTGCGATGTGTGGTTACAGGTGGGCTGTACTCCCCAACAGTGTTGACATGCTAACTTGGTTCTGGGTGGGTATCTTGTAACATGTATTGTGCATGAGTTTTGCTGTTCTGTCCTGTACTGCATTGCTTTTGACTGTGTGTCATTTCTGTCCTTCACAGGGTACTTTCAGATTCGTTTGGTCAACTGTGTCCACCGACGACGTGATTGCACATCCAGGCTGGTAGCTGTTGTGTCCCTACAGGTGATGTGCGCCACACCCATGGACTTCCTTCCGTCTACAGTTGTTGACTGTGTGCCCGCTACCAGGTGGGGTTACCTTGCATCTGTAGTGGTTACGGCATGTTGCTACTGTGTAATAAACCTGTGCTTCACTTAGTGATGTGCGTTGTCTGTGGTCACACATTTGACTGCCATTTGCTTACTGCACCTGTGGGCTACTTGACTACAACTGGGAATGGGTGTGGTGTCTGTGCATTGCACCGTCTTCCCTGGCAACATCAGTGTAGGCAATGAGTCAGATGGCCTAGGTGTGTATGTGTTGTGTAGCCCTGGTGGTGTGTCTCCCTCATATGTGTCACGTTGCCTGTACTCACATGCCTGTGTTGTCCTTGCTGTTGCAGTTCGCATACACAGTGTAATTTTGCAGTTCATCATCCCCATAACAGCACCCACGTTGGAATCACGACAGAGGCAAGTATGGTGTATTAGTGTGTTTATTGTGATACATTTGTGTTAATAGTGCATAGGATGGGTTGTGCTGTACATAAATCTTGCAATCCCAAGTTCCTAGGTGAATTGAAAGTCCAGGTAGACAGGATCCCCAGTATCGGGGCCACAGTTGTCTGACACATTGGTCCAACTTGTACTCCCCATGCAATGTGTGGGAGTAGTGTTGCCGTCAACAGGGTGAACAGTCTGTGCACAAAGGCGAAAATCCAGAACAGGTTCAGGCTTCCTGGGAGTTGCGCTTGGCCATCAGCCTCTCACTTTCCCCTCCTCGGACGACCCCTCTTCTTGGGGGGGGCCCTCAAGTGCAGGCTGCTGCGGTGCAGGGGACTCTCCGCCAGAGTCCTCCTCCCTCCCTGTGGCAGTTGCAGTTTGTTCGGTACCAGATGTTGTTGGCACACAGGGAGGTGTGGACTGGTTGCTGTTCATCTGGCGGAGGCATTGTAAAATGTCCCTGTGCACCGCCGTCATCTCATGTAGTACATCCCACTTGGACTCCACGCGGGACATGTGTGAGTCCACACGTGACATGTGTGACTCCACGTGGGACATGTGGGAGTCCAAGCGGGCATGATGGGCAGCCTGCTGCTGTTTGATGTCTCTGAGGAGCCCCACTACCTGGCTGAGCTCTCCGGTGCTGGACTGGTACGCATCAGCTATGCGTACCAGTTGTGGGTCTTCATGCACACCAGCAACGTCTGCAAGCAGCGACCTCTGTCTCCCACCCCTCCCACCACCCCTGCTGACATGTGCAGTGTGTGCAGTTGCACGCACAGATAACCCTGGTCCACCTTGGGGGTTGGTGGTGGTGGTGGTGTCCATGGCCCCAGGTTGGTCCAGGGTCACTGCGCTGGTGTTGCTCCTTATTCTGTCCATGTCGGCAGGGATGGTAATCGTGGTGACAGTCGTTGTAGGGGTGGGTGCAGGGAGTGCAGCTGGTGGTCCTGCTGGTGCTGCAGCTGGTGGTCCTGCTGGTGCTGCATGTTGACTTGCACCGGATGTGCCAGGTTGTTCATCGTCCGAGGAGGACAGAGGCTGTACGACGCCAGTGAGCTCGGCATCCTCTTGAGCCTGGGACTGGGACTCCTCAGCGTCTGCTGCTGTGTCCCCATCATCACCTGTTTTTGGGAGACACAAACAATGTATGTCATGTTTCTGCAGGCATCAGTGGTTGACACACCTGACAGTTGTGACTGTGCCTCTGGGTGCGGGCCTGTACATTGCATTGTCCTAAGTCGTCACAGTCAGGGGTTGATATTGGTGTGGCACATTGTCCTGCATTATTTGGGCATTTCTATGTATTTTCTGGGGTGTGAACATGGTCTGCATTGCTTGTGTTTGGTTGACAGCCAGACCTCCTTCCCACCCAGCCAGCCAGTCAGTTATCCCACCATGGAACGTGCTTGCATTGCAGGGAGTGGAAGTTGTCTCTCAGGATGTCAGTCAGTGGTGTCCTGCTGTTTGTTGGTGCACAGTTGGCAGCAGGGCCTTGTGCTCTCCACAGCAGTAGCCAGTGTCAGCCATCTTGTGAGTCCTTCTCCACTCCCTGTGATGTGAGCATGGTTCAGGGTGGTGTTGATGGGCCAGTTGTGAGGCTGAGCAATGTCTGTGACTACGACTCCCATCATGCTATTGCCTCCACCCCCTTCCCAGCATGCCCATGCTTCCTTCCTTTTGACTCTGCTTCCCTGTGGGGTGGGCTGGCTGTGCTGACAGGATGGCTGGGAGTGTTGTCCTGGCAGTTGTTTGGCTAAGAGTCCCAAGAGTGTCCCTGTGCTTCACACAACATAACCCAGGGTGGTGGTGCTTTGTGGGATCTTGTGTTAGGATGGAGGGCATTGCATTCTACCAGGTGGGTACTGTGGAGTTTGTGTTGGGGAGGGTGTGAGGGGAGGTGCTGGTGACTATAGTCAGTGCTGCAAGTCCCCCTTCCCACCCAGCCAGCCAGATATCCCACCATGGAACGTGCTTGCATTGCAGGGAGTGGAAGTTGTCTCTCAGGATGTCAGTCAGTGGTGTCCTGCTGTTTGTTGGTGCACAGTTGGCAGCAGGGCCTTGTGCTCTCCACAGAAGTAGCCAGTGTCAGCCATCTTGTGAGTCCTTCTCCACTCCCTGTGATGTGAGCATGGTTCAGGGTGGTGTTGATGGGCCAGTTGTGAGGCTGAGCAATGTCTGTGACTACGACTCCCATCATGCTATTGCCTCCACCCCCCTTCCCAGCATGCCCATGCTTCCTTCCTTTTGACTCTGCTTCCCTGTGGGGTGGGCTGGCTGTGCTGACAGGATGGCTGGGAGTGTTGTCCTGGCAGTTGTTTGGCTAAGAGTCCCAAGAGTGTCCCTGTGCTTCACACAACATAACCCAGGGTGGTGGTGCTTTGTGGGATCTTGTGTTAGGATGGAGGGCATTGCATTCTACCAGGTGGGTACTGTGGAGTTTGTGTTGGGGAGGGTGTGAGGGGAGGTGCTGGTGACTATAGTCAGTGCTGCAAGTCCCCCTTCCCACCCAGCCAGCCAGATATCCCACCATGGAACGTGCTTGCATTGCAGGGAGTGGAAGTTGTCTCTCAGGATGTCAGTCAGTGGTGTCCTGCTGTTTGTTGGTGCACAGTTGGCAGCAGGGCCTTGTGCTCTCCACAGCAGTAGCCAGTGTCAGCCATCTTGTGAGTCCTTCTCCACTCCCTGTGATGTGAGCATGGTTCAGGGTGGTGTTGATGGGACAGTTTTGGGGCGGGCAATATGTGTGACTGCGACTCCCATGATGCTATTGGCTACACTGACTTGGCCAGCATACACAGAATTCCTTCCTTTGAGTGGTCTTCACTGTGTGTTGGTGTTGTTGTGGTGGCTACATGTGTGGATGTGTTTGTTAGTTCTATTTGTGCCACTGCCTAGCTGTAGTTGTGGTTGTGTTTGTACATGTGTTGGCACAGTTGGATGTGACTTTTTTGATGGCATGTGTTGTGTTTCTCTGACTGACATACACATTTTGGGATGATTCTGTTCTGGTTGCTGTGTGATTGCTATGAGTGCATGGTTTGACTCTCCCCTTGACAGTGATGTGTGTGTGTTTTGTGGCAGTATATTGTGTACATTTGTTGTGTACTCACCAGGCTCTGGGATGTTCTCTAGTCCATATATGCTCACTGGCGGTAGGATGGCCCGCACCTTCTCCTCCCAGGGCCTGAGGTATATTGGCTTGGCAGGAGGGCCACTGCCGGTGTGTTGGCTGTTGATGTAGTCTTGCTTCAGCAGTCTCACGGACCCTCCTGCGCACGTCATACCACCTGTTCTGGATGTCGGTCTTTGTGCGCCGACATGGTGATTGGGCGTTCACCCTGTTGATGATCCTCTCCCACATCTTGGTTTTCTGCGACATGGGGGTCTGTTGGACCAATGTGCCAAACAGCTGTGGCTCTACCCTGAGGATCTCGTCTACCAGGACTTCCAATTCACAATCTAGGAACTTGTGATTCTTCTTGGGGGGCATGGTGATGGGTGGTGATGGTGAGTGATGTGTGTGTTGGTGTGCAGGTGAGGGTGTGTGAGTGTGTGTTTTGCTGGGTGTATGTGAGGTAGGTATTTGTTGGTGTGCTGCTGGTGTGTGGCTTGTGTGAGGGATGAGCTGTGGGTGTGTGGTTGCTTTCTCTTGGGTGCTGGCAGTGGAATGGCATTTGCAAAGGCTCATGGTAGTGATTTGTGTCCTTTATATAGGTGGAGTTGTGGGTGTGTCTTTGTTCTCTGTCCCCACCCCCCCAGTATTTATTGGCTTGGTAATTGCTTGTTTGGCCTTTTTTTGGGTGATTTTTCCTTTGTGTTGTTTGTGTATGTTGGAAACGTTCTTGTGACCGAGTCGGACCCTGCATTGGTCTCGTACGGTGTTTTCCGTTTCGTTCACGCTGTGTTTGTGCAGTTTTCTATGCTGCGTACGCGTCGGTCGCGGTGTATTGTGTTGCTTCGGCTCGGTTTGTATGCGTGTCGGTCGTACGGCTTGTCCTCCGTCCGACTCGGTCGTGTTTTTCGCGCCTTGCATCGTACTTTGCGGTTTGGAGTTGGCGGGTACGTTTCGGTCGGATTTGTTCCGGGTGCGTGTCGGTCGGTTGGATTCGCGTGTTTTTCCGGCCGGATTGCTATTTTCCGTGCGGCTCGGTCGGTCGACTTGGTTTCCTTACGTGTCGGTCGGATTTATCGCGGCTTGCATCGTACTTGGCGTGTCGGGCGCCACTGGTACGTGTCGGTCGGTAATTTTTCCGGCTCCGAGTCGGTCGGTGCTTTTTCCGGCCCGAATCGGAATCGACCCCAAAGTGTTTTACTCCAAAAGCAGCTTTCCATACAATGCTGTCCAACAATGCCGCAGCTGTTCAAATCAAGGTGTTCCACAAAGTGTTTCACTCAAAAAGCAGATTTCCATACAATGCTGTCCAACAATGCCGCAGCGGTTCAAATCAAGGTGTTCCACAAAGTTTTTTACTCCAAAAGCAGTTTTCCATACAATGCTGTCCAACAATGCCGCAGCCAATGGCATTGGATGGAAATCTGCTTTTGGAGTAAAAAACTTTGTGGCACAACTTGATTTGTGTGGGCTGGAATTGATAACGGACTACAAACAGGGGACTTATCTTGAGATTGGAATTGTGTGTGCTTGAGTGCAATTTCCATTTTGGCTAGGCAGAGGCTGTTTGAGGATGAAGCTTTGCATTCACTTTAATGGAGCCGACAACGACGTGGGACCCTCTCTGCAAGGCTCTCCATGATTTAGTAGACTTTCAACGTTAACAAAAGCTCCATCAAAGGAATTTCTTCAGCTGGACCTGTCTGGGTCCTGTAGCCGGCCTGCCGTCAATCGCGGTCGGACCAAAGTTTGACTTTGCACTGGTCCCTTGTGACTTCAAATAACTTTTTGACCGCCACTGACCTTTTAGCTCTGTTTTCTCATTTAATCTTTAAAAATTCATATCTTGACTTCACTTACTGGATGTTTGTCATTTTGGTCTGTTTTTTTTTTCTCACCGGAGATTTATATAGCGCAAACTTGACCCAAAGGTATCGGGTATCAGAGCGCTTTACATGAGCACCAGTTGCTTACACAAGGACACATTCATTTTTGTTAGGCAAGGGGAGATTAAGTGATTTGCCCAGAATCACAGGATGTTGAGCGTCATTGCCGAGACTCGAACCCGGTTCCCCAGATTTGAGATCAACCACCCTTACCATTAGGCTACATCCTCTCCCCCTGGTCTTGTTTTAATCAGATAAATATTCTTTATGTTTCTAAACCTGTGTGGAGTTTTTTGTGGTGTTTTTATTGAGTTACTGTAATTTAAGTGTTACACAAATACTTTACACATTGCCTCTTAAGTTAAGCCTGACTGCTCTGTGTAAAGCTACCAGAGGATGAGCACAAGTTAGTTTAGAGTGCATATCAGACTTACCCTGACTATAGTGGTGGTACCTACTTCGTTGCAGGTATTCTGTTTGGGAACAGACCTATGCCTGGGATCACAAAACGTCACTACGTAGGAACTGAGTCACCATACCACATCAGTACGTATGTTCCCCAATCCAGACTAGCTCATAGGGCCTCACCTGCACCCCTAACCTTCCCAGAGTAGCAGCTGAGTTGACACCCCAGAACACAACACTCTAATCCCCTCAGGGAACCGCGGTAGGACGTCATAACCTTTTGTTCTCTCACTCATGCATGTCCACAATAAACAAAGGGGAGACAGGAAAACAGTTTACAATATTCATTGAAACTATCATACTCTATTATGAAGCAACTGCACTGCAATTAGAAAACATGCAAAACTTAGTAATGTAATTACTGTACACAATGAAAAGACCCATCATGGTTATTGGTGTATCTGCCTAAGCCTAGCCTCACAATAATATAATGAAAATCTGGCATTTGCTATTAGCTGGTCTGCATCTCAGATTGCGCAAAGCTGACTGACTGGTTCCGGGACTTCTTCGCTGCTAGAAATCCTCCTCTTTTCAAAATTGCAAGTCTCGGCTTATATAATAAGAAATGCCCTACCCGTAAACAGCAGCTGGGTCTCTTCTATTGTGTCTAGGTGTTAGTGTCTGACTACAGAGAATAGCAGGGCACAATGTTGTTTGAGTTTGTACTAAATGTTCATACTGAATCCCAGCACAAAAGCAGAATAATGCAGCATATTTCTAAAATAATTGTGTGGCACAAAAGCAGGCATGTTATTTTGTAACATGTGCAAAGCAAATGTAGCCTGCAACACATGCCGCGAGCACGGTTGGGCAAACATAAGGGAAAACCACAGTGGGCCCTATAGGGGACACTGAACACTTGTACTGGGTACAAACATCTGCCAACTAGGGACCCTAATTCTAACAGCACCTATGGACCAGTCAAGCACAACTAGATGATCACGGTTGGTGCTTAGTGCTTTTTGCCGCTATTTTATCCTTAAATTTAAAAAAAATGATGACTCTAGTCTCCCAGATTGTATCTTTGTTGTTGTTGTGCCATTTTATTTATTAAAATATTCTCTATTTTTCTAAATTGGTGTGGGATTTTTCTTGCGGTGTGTTTTGACTTTATTTCTGTTTTGATACTGCATAAATATTTTAAACTTTGCCTCTAGGATCAGGCTGCCCTGCTCTGTGCCATAGCTACTACAGGCTGAGCACATGGTAATTTAGTGTCTTTAGTGAGTGACCCCAAAAATGGCTGTGCTTATTATCTGCCATGGGTACCTACTCCACTCAAGTAATACGCTATATTCTTACACTGATAATGGAGATATATTGATTGGATCTTTGAAAACACTTTAAATCTATTACCCAGACTAGTAGTTAAATTAAAAAGAATTTGGAGATGCTTGGAAATAGATTTTGAAGAGTGAGTGTAAAATTATATTTCAAATACATTTTATATTATAGATCGTAAAATTAGTTTATATTTTAAGAGAGGTTTGGGGCTTATTAGGCTAAAAATGAGTACACTTTAGTGAGTTATATTGAATGTGATAACACCAGTTAGTATGTAGTTTGATCATTTAAAAATGTATCACATTTTAAGAGTGAATCACTCAAGTGTTTAGAATAATTCACTTTAAACGTGTTTGGAAATGGAAGAAAACATTTTTCTGAAGAAAATGATCTAAGAGTAATTATTTATCAATTGTTGTGTAGGGCTGATGTGGAGTAGAATAATTTTCACATTTTGCAATCAACATGTGATATGATTTTATCGTCCCCACTATATGGTAGCATCTTTGTGATGCAACTTGGCTTGTAATGTGACTTGCACTACTAATGAATGCAAATGTTAAGTACCCATGAACGGCACAGGTCTCAAAAGCAAACTCAAGAGAAGTATTGACAAGAGGTCATTGTAATCTACTGACTCAGGCAAGTGAAGGACTGGGTGGAGTTCCATCTGCACCAGTGATGTGAAGGTATGCATAATAGTGAAAGGATGGATCAGTGAGGAAGGTATTTATCATGGTCAAAGGATGGACCAGTGATGTGAAGCTATGCACCATGGTGAAAGGATGGACCAGTGATAAAGGTATGCATAATAGTGAAAGGATGGATCAGTGAGGAAGGTATTATCATGGTCAAAGGATGGACCAGTGATGTGAAGCTATGCACCATGGTGAAAGGATGGACCAGTGATGAAGGTATGCATCATGGTGAAAGGATGGATCAGTGAGGAAGGTATTTATCATGGTTAAAGGATGGACCAGTGATGTGAAGCTATGCACCATGGTGAAAGGATGGACCAGTGATAAAGGTATGCATAATAGTGAAAGGATGGATCAGTGAGGAAGGTATTTATCATGGTCAAAGGATGGACCAGTGATGTGAAGCTATGCACCATGGTGAAAGGATGGACCAGTGATGAAGGTATGCATCATGGTGAAAGGATGAACCAGCCATGTGAAGGTTTGCATCATGGTAAAAAGATGGACTAGTGACAAAGGTGTGCATCATGGTGATAGGATGGACCAGTAACTTAAAGGTATGCATCATGGTGAAAGGATGGACTAGTCAGGTGAAGATATGCATCATGGTGAAAATATGGCCCAGTGATGAAGGCATACATCATAGTGAAGTGATGTGAAGATATGCACCATGGTGAAAGGATGGACAAGTAATTGGGAGGTATGCATCATGGTAAAAGGATGGACCAGTGACATGAAGGTATGCACCATGGTAAAAGGATGGACCAGCGACGTGAAAGTATTCATCATGGTGAAAGGATGGACTAGTCATGTGAAGGGATGCATCTTGGTGAAAAGATGGACCAGTGAGGTGAAGGTATGCACCATGGTGAAAGGATGGACCAGTGAGCTGAAGGTATGCAGCATGGTGAAAGGATGGATCAGTTGCCTAAAGGTATGCATTATGGTGAAAGGATGGACCAGTGATGTGAAGGTATGTATCATGGCGAAAGGATGGACCAGTGCCGTGAAGGTATGGACCATGGTAAAAGGATGGACCAGTGATGTAAAGGTATGCACCATGGTGCAAGGATGGACCAGTGACGTGAAAGTATGCACCATGGTGAAAGGCTGGACTAGTCATGTGCAGGTATGCATCGTGCTGAATGGCTGGACCAGTGACATGAAAATATGCATGATGGTGAAAGGATGGACTAGTCAGGTAAAAGTATGCATCATGGTGAAGAGCTGGACCAGTCATGTAAGGGGTCTTCATCCGGCCTATGCAAGGATGAGAGAAGATGCTCAGGCAAAGGAGAACATTAAATGAAAGCATGGTCAGTTAACAGCTTGTTATGTGCTGAATTTCTTTTAATGACTTTTTATTGCCTGCAGAGTTTGTGTGCCATGGGTAGGAAAGTCATTTTGGATGTGTTTAAACATAAGAGAGCCCTAATCAGTTACTGGGTGTGACTTCCCACAACAAGTTTTGTTTTGTTCTGTCACTTGCTAACAATTGACAGAATAGATGCTGGAAAATGTGTGTAATGATTTAAGGGTTTTCACTACAACATTTCTGGAAGAGTAGTGTCTGGGAAAAATATTCAATTTGTATGTCTACAGTAGACAGGGGAGCACAGAGCCATCCTCTCAGACTAGTGTCAGGGTGAAACACTTCAGTGTATCTTCTGCGTATAGCTATAGTACCACAGGGAAGCACTGAGCCACCCTAGCAGAGGAGTGTCAGGATAAAATACTTCAATATAAATCCTGTGTAGATCTCCAGTAGTAAAAGGGAGTACAGACCCTCCCTAGTAGAGGAGAGTCAGGATAAAATACTTCGATATACCTCCTGTGTAGATCTCCAGTAGTAAAGGGAGTACAGACCCTCCCTAGTAGAGGAGAGTCAGGGTAAAATAATTCAATCTACCTCCTGTTTATGTCTATAGTAGTCAGGGGTGCACATAGCCACCCCCTCAGAGGAGTCATGATAAAATACTTCAGTGTACCTCCTGTGTAGATCTCCAGTAGTAAAAGGGAGCACAGACCCTTGTAGTATACTACTTCCCGGTAAGTCTTGTTCTTATGTAATTATACATGTAGAATGTAGAGTTCTCTGGACAATCTGTATTCCATGTCTTGGGTGAATACGACTGTTTAGAACGTGTTAGGTTATTCTGATGGGAGACAACCTCTTCAATGGTTGAACATATACAGCTGCCAATAAAAAGGTTTGCTTACTAAACTAATGTC
The DNA here is from genome assembly GCA_963921515.1 of Calotriton arnoldi. Lineage (NCBI taxonomy): Eukaryota > Metazoa > Chordata > Amphibia > Caudata > Salamandridae > Calotriton > Calotriton arnoldi. The sequence continues at coordinate 824 of CAWUFW010028404.1, read as the reverse complement.
TATATCGATGTTACTACATCGTTTTGGCGACGAGGATGAGATCTATCGACCCATTGAACTAAACTACATCACGTCTTACAAATCAATCAATCAATTAATCATGTCACTTATAAAGCGCACTACATACCCGCGAGGGTCTCAAGGCGCTGGGGGAAGAGGGGGGTGGTGCTGCTACTGATCGAAGAGCCAGGTCTTGAGGAGTCTTCTGAAGGCCAGTAGGTCTTGGGTCTGTCGGAGGTTGGTGGGGAGGGTGTTCCAGGTCTTGGCGACGAGGTGGGAGAAGGATCTGCCGCCGGCGGTCGTTTTCCGGATGCGGGGGACTGTGGCGAGGGCGAGGCTGGTCGAGCGGAGCTGGCGGGTGGGGGTGTAGAAGCTGAGTCGTCTGTTGAGGTAGGCTGGTCCGGAGTTGTGGAGTGCTTTGTGTGCGTGGGTGAGGAGCTTGAAGGTTATCCTCTTGTTGACAGGGAGCCAGTGCAGGTCTCTCAGGTGGGGTGTGATGTGGCTGCGTCGGGGGATGTCGAGGATAAGACGTGCAGAGGCGTTCTGGATGCGTTGCAGCCGTCTCAGGAGCTTAGCCGTCGTTCCTGCGTAGAGGGCGTTTCCGTAGTCCAGCCTGCTGGTGACGAGGGCCTGGGTGACTGTTTTTCTTGTTTCGGTGGGGATCCACTTGAAGATCCTGCGGAGCATTCGGAGGATGTTGAAGCAGGATGAGGAAACGGCGTTGACCTGCTTAGTCATGGAGAGGGTGGGGTCGAGGATGACCCCTAGGTTGCGTACGTGGTCGGTGGGTGGCGGGGCTGTTCCCAGTGATGTTGGCCACCAGG
>CAWUFW010028403.1:0-21976 GCA_963921515.1 Calotriton arnoldi | reverse complement strand
GCCGAGGCACCGATCGGGTCCATTGCGGTAATCAACGCCAGCACAGGGGTAGACAACGCTGTACCAAGCACACATTGAAAGCAATGGGCCGGGCCGGAGGCACCGATCGGTCCATTGCAGTTCAACGCGCACAGGGGTACAACGCGCACCTCCGACACATTGAAAGCAATGGGCCGGGCCGGAGGCACCGATCGGTCCATTGCAGTTCAACGCGACATGGGGTACAACGCTGCACTGCGCACATTGGAAAGCAATGTGGCCGGGCCGGAGGCACCGATCGGTCCATTGCAGTTCAACGCGCACAGGTACTAACGCGTACTCGCGACACTATTGGAAGGCAATGGGCCGGCCGGAGGCACCGATCGGTCCATTGCAGTTCAACGCGTACAGTGGGTACAACGCGTGCACCGACGACACATTGAAAGCAATGGGCCGGCCGGAGGCACCGATCGGTCCATTGCAGTTCAACGCGCACAGGGGTACAACGCAGCACCCGCACACATTGAAAGCAATGGGCCGGGCCGGAGGCACCGATCGGTCCATTGCAGTTCAACGCGCACAGGGGTACAACGCGTGACCCGCACACATTGAAAGCAATGGGCCGGCCGGAGGCACCGATCGGTCCATTGCAGTTCAACGCGCACAGGGGTACAACGCTGCGACTGACATTACTGAAAGCAATGGGCCGCCGGAGGCACCGACCGGTCCATTGCAGTTCAACGCCGCACAGGGGTACAACGCCTGCACTCGGCATACATTGAAAGCAATGGGCCGGCCGGAGGCACCGATCGGTCCATTGCAGTTCAACGCCGCACAGGGGTACAACGCTGCACTCGCGACACATTGAAAGCAATGGGCCGCCGGAGGCACCGATCGGTCCATTGCAGTTCAACGCCGCATAGGTGAGTACTAACGCTGCACTCGCGACATACTGAAAGCAATGGGCCGGGCCGGAGGCACCGACGTCCATTGCAGTTCAACGCGCGACAGGGGTACAACGCTGCACCCGCGTCACATTGAAAGCAATGGGCCGGCCGGAGGCACCGATCGGTCCATTGCTGTTCAACGCACAGGTACAACGCTGCACCGCGACACACTGAAAGCAATGGGCCGGCCGGAGGCACCGATCGGTCCATTGCAGTTCAACGCGCACAGGGGTACAACGCGCACTCGCGACACATTGAAAGCAATGGGCCGGGCCGGAGGCACCGAACGGTCCATTGCAGTTCAACGCGCACACGGGGTATAACGCTAGCACTCGCGACACATTGAAAGCAATGGGTCCGCCGGAGGCAACCGATCGGCCCATTGCAGTTCAACGCTGCACAGGGGTACTAACGCTGCACCGCGACATTACTGAAAGCAATGGGCCGGCCGGAGGCACCGATCGGGTCCATTGCTGTTCAACGCGACAGGGGTACAACGCTGCATCCGCACACATTGAAAGCAATGGGCCAGGCCGGAGGCACCGATCGGTCCATTGCTGTTCAACGCGCATAGGGGTACAACGCGGCATCCGCGACACATTGAAAGCAATGGGCCGGGCCGAGGCACCGATCGGTCCATTGCTGTCCAACGCGCACAGGGGTACAACGCTGCACTCGCGACACATTGAAAGCAATGGGTCAGCCGGAGGCACCGATCGGTCCATTGCTGTTCAACGCGCGACAGGGGTACAACGCTGCACCCGCATACATTGAAAGCAATGGGCCGGCCCGGAGGCACCGATCGGTCCATTGCTGTTCAACGCGACAGGGGTACTAACGCTGCACCCGCACACATTGAAAGCAATGGGCCGGCCGGAGGCACCGATCGGTCCATTGCAGTTCAACGCGCACAGGGGTACAACGCGTACCCGCACACATTGAAAGCAATGGGCCGGCCGGAGGCACCGATCGGTCCATTGCAGTTCAACGCGCACAGGGGTACAACGCGTGCCCGCACACATTGAAAGCAATGGGCCGGGCCGGAGGCACCTGATCGGTCCATTGCTGTTCAACGCGCACAGGGGTACAACGCTGCACTGCGACACATTGAAAGCAATGGGCCGGCCGGAGGCACCGATCGGTCCATTGCAGTTCAACGCGCACAGGGGTACTAACGCTGTACCCGCACACATTGAAAGCAATGGGCCGGCCGGAGGCACCGATCGGTCCATTGCTGTTCAACGCGCACAGGGGTACAACGCGTACCCGCACACATTGAAAGCAATGGGCCGGCCGGAGGCACCGATCGGTCCATTGCTGTTCAACGCCGCACAGGGGTACAACGCGTACACCGCACACATTGAAAGCAATGGGCCGGCCGGAGGCACCGATCGGTCCATTGCTGTTCAACGCTGCACAGGGGTACAACGCTGCACTCGACACATTGAAAGCAATGGGCCGGCCGGAGGCACCGATCGGTCCATTGCAGTTCAACGCATCACTGTACATGTGACTGGCATATGTCAGCATGCCTGTCTCAGATGGACATATGCCAGCCACAGATAGCTCCCAGGGAGTGAGGGGCACACCTACCACACGACAGCCTGTCCAAACTTTATCATAAGGCATGTAAGGCTGCATTTCCTATTGTGTGTATGTTGGTGTACATGTTGTCCTGTGGGTGTCACCTGTGGGCAGCCACCCCCAGGCTGTGCACGTGTTCATGGGGACAGGATCCTGGGTGTTACGTGTACGTGACCACTGTGATGTGCAACTGTTCATATCTGTGCATGTGCCATGGTCACATTTCACAGTGGTGTATGTGTATGTCATGTCACATACCCCGTGAGTCCCATGTGGGACGGTATGTTTGAGCCAGGGTGTCCCAGTGGCACAATAGTGATGGTCCTCCACAGTCTTTGTGCATGTGGTGTTTACAATGTCTCTGATTTCATGTGCACAATGGGAGACAGTCTCCACATCCACGTTGTGTGTGCATGGACTCTGATGTTGTGCGTGTGTGTCACAGACGTCCATGTCTGTCCTGCCGTGGCAAGTGGGGCCACTACCTGTGGGGGTCATGGTTGTTTTGCTGTGGTGTATACATGATACTCCATGTAATGCCAGTGTCCATGTGGCATTACAGGGTCCCTGGGAATGTACCTGTCGTTGAGCTGTGGTGCCTGGGGCACATCTGTCCTCACATGTCCCTGTGGGGGTTATTGTGACACGGCAGCAGGAGATGGGAACTGTGACACGGCCTCATGATATCCAATGGGCCAACCTGGGACTAATTGATGCCACCTGTTGGACCGTGTTGACAGATGTTGGCCATGTATGTACCATACATGTCCTTCCGGTACTGCACACTTCATGTAGTTGTGCCTCATAATGATGTATGTTGGGATCTTGAGTGTGTTCAATGCCGCATATGTGGGGTGACTGACAATCTTGCTTACTTCTCCTCTGCACTGCAGGGCTCCTGCTGTCCATCGGCCATTCCCAGACCTGGCAACGATGGTGGAACGGGACAGCATCCGACGGTACCGCTTCACCAGGCAGCTGATTGAGGATTTGGCAGTGCAGTTGTCCCCACATTTGCAGCCTGGCCGGCCGTATCCTACAGCGCTGACCCCCAAGGTGAAGGTGATGGCAGCCCTACACTTCTTTGCCACTGGTACCTTCCAACATACTGTGGCGACTGCTGGTGGGATGTCACAGACCATGTTCAGCCGTGTGCTCCGCGATGTTTTGGCGGCAATGTTGCTCTTCCTGAACCGGTACATCTATTTCCCTAGACTGCGACGACTCACTGACGTGAAGAGTGACTTTTATGCCCTGGGGAGGATGCCGCATGTAATTGGCTCCATTGATGGGACACATGTGGCTTTGGTACCACCACAGGCCCAGGAGCAGGCCTACAGGAACCGCAAGCACTACCACTCGGTCAATGCACTGGTGGTGTGTCTTGCAGACATGACCATCACACACGTGTGTGCCCGTTTCCCTGGTTCAGCACACGATGCCTTTGTGATGAGGAGTAGTCGCATCCCCAGGATGATGGCACAGATGCAGAACCAGCGTGCCTGGCTTGTCGGTGTGTACTGACTTTGTGCCATTGTGTGTGATCTGATCTGTAGTATTCCGCCCACTGTTCCAAGTCAGCTAATGTGCACTTGTCTGTCCGTAGGTGACTCGGGATACCCCAACATGCCGTGGTTGCTGACACCCCTCAGGAACCCTGTGACACCTGCCCAGATGCGCTACAATGAGGCACATGGTCGGACCAGGAGAGTGATTGAGCGGACCTTTGGTCTCCTGAAGAGCCGCTTCCGCTGCCTGGACAAGACCGGAGGGTCCCTCCCATATGCCCCTGCGAAAGTGTGCAAGATTATCATCGTCTGCTGCATGCTCCACAACCTGGCAGTGCGGAAGGAGTTGCCTCTCATCCAGGATGACAATGACCAACATCCGCCACCTGTGGAGGATCCTGGCCTGGACCACGATGCCAGTGACGATGATGATGATGATGATGGTGATGGTGATGTCCGCACACAGCTCATCACCAACTTCTTTAGCTGAATGTGAGTATCCTGAGGTGTCATGTCAATGATGTGAGTTGGCATGATGTGTGGGTGGTGCTCTGGTGCTGTGGGAGTGTGTCCATGGGCCACTTGACTGGATGTGTGTTGCGATGTGTGCTAACAGGTGGGCTGTACTCCCCAACAGTGTTGACATGCTAACTTGGTTCTGGGTGGGTATCTTGTAACATGTATTGTGCATGTGTTTTGCTGTTCTGTCCTGTACTCCATTGCTTTTGACTGTGTGTCATTTCTGTCCTTCACAGGGTACTTTCAGATTCGTTTGGTCAACTGTGTCCACCGACGACGTGATTGCACATCCAGGCTGGTAGCTGTTGTGTCCCTACAGGTGATGTGCGCCACACCCATGGACTTCCTTCCGTCTACAGTTGTTGACTGTGTGCCCGCTGCCAGGTGGGGTTACCTTGCATCTGTAGTGGTTACGGCATGTTGCAACTGTGTAATAAACCTGTGCTTCACTTTGTGATGTGCGTTGTCTGTGGTCACATATTTGACTGCCATTTGCTTACTGCACCTGTGGGCTACTTGACTACAACTGGGAATGGGTGTGGTGTCTGTGCATTGCACCGTCTTCCCTGGCAACATCAGTGTAGGCAATGAGTCAGATGGCCTAGGTGTGTATGTGTCGTGTAGCCCTGGTGGTGTGTCTCCCTCATGTGTGTCACGTTTCCTGTACTCACATGCCTGTGTTGTCCTTGCTGTTGCAGTTCGCATACACAGTGTAATTTTGCAGTTCATCATCCCCATAACAGCACCCACGTTGGAATCACGACAGAGGCAAGTATGGTGTATTAGTGTGTTTATTGTGATACATTTGTGTTAATAGTGCATAGGATGGGTTGTGCTGTACATGAATCTTGCAATCCCAAGTTCCTAGGTGAATTGAAAGTCCGGGTAGACAGGATCCCCAGTATCGGGGCCACAGTTGTCTGACACATTGGTCCAACTTGTACTCCCCATGCAATGTGTGGGAGTAGTGTTGCCGTCAACAGGGTGAACAGTCTGTGCACAAAGGCGAACATCCAGAACAGGTTCAGGCTTCCTGGGAGTTGCGCTTGGCCATCGGCCTCTCACTTTTCCCTCCTCGGACGACCCCTCTTCTTGGGGGGCCCTCAAGTGCAGGCTGCTGCGGTGCAGGGGACTCTCCGCCAGAGTCCTCCTCCCTCCCTGTGGCAGTTGCAGTTTGTTCGGCACCAGATGTTGTTGGCACACAGGAGGTGTGGACTGGTTGCTGTTCATCTGGCGGAGGCATTGTAAAATGTCCCTGTGCACCGCCGTCATCTCATGCAGTGCATCCCACTTGGACTCCACGCGGGACATGTGTGAGTCCACACGGGACATGTGTGACTCCACGTGGGACATGTGGGAGTCCAAGCGGGCATGATGGGCAGCCTGCTGCTGTTTAATGTCTCTGAGGAGCCCCACTACCTGGCTGAGCTCTCCGGTGCTGGACTGGTACGCATCAGCTATGCGTACCAGTTGTGGGTCATCATGCACACCAGCAACGTCTGCAAGCAGCGACCTCTGTCTCCCACCCCTCCCACCACCCCTGCTGACATGTGCAGTGTGTGCAGTGGCACGCACAGATAACCCTGGTCCACCTTGGGGGTTGGTGGTGGTGGTGGTGGCCATGGCCCCAGGTTGGTCCAGGGTCACTGTGCTGGTGTTGCTCCTTATTCTGTCCATGTCGGCAGGGATGGTATTCGTGGTGACAGTCGTTGTAGGGGTGGGTGCAGGGGGTGCAGCTGGTGGTCCTGCTGGTGCTGCAGCTGGTGGTCCTGCTGGTGCTGCATGTTGACTTGCACCGGATGTGCCAGGTTGTTCTTCATCGTCCGAGGAGGACAGAGGCTGTACGACGCCAGTGAGCTCGGCATCCTCTTGAGCCTGGGACTGGGACTCCTCAGCGTCTGCTGCTGTGTCCCCATCATCACCTGTTTTTGGGAGACACAAACAATGTATGTCATGTTTCTGCAGGCATCAATGGTTGACACACATGACAGTTGTGACTGTGCCTCTGAGTGGGGCCTGTACATTGCATTGTCCTGAGTCGTCACAGTCAGGGGTTGATATTGGTGTGGCACATTGTCCTGCATTATTTGGGCATTTCTATGTATTTTCTGGGGTGTGAACATGGTCTGCATTGGTTGTGTTTGGTTGGCAGCCGGACCTCCTTCCCACCCACCCAGCCAGTCAGTTATCCCACCATGGAACGTGCTTGCGTTGCAGGAGTGTAAGTTGTCTCTCAGGATGTCAGTCAGTGGTGTCCTGCTGTTTGTTGGTGCACAGTTGGCAGCAGGGCCTTGTGCTCCCACAGCAGTAGCCAGTGTCAGCCATCTTGTGAGTCCTTCTCCACTCCCTGTGATGTGAGCATGGTTCAGGGTGGTGTTGATGGGACAGTTGTGGGGGTGACCAATATCAGTGACTACGACTCCCATCATGCTATTGCCTCCACCCCCTTCCCAGCATGCCCATGCTTCCTTCCTTTGACTCTGCTTCCCTGTGGGGTGGGCTGGCTGTGCTGACAGGATGGCTGGGAGTGTTGTCCTGGCAGTTGTTTGGCTAAGAGTCCCAAGAGTGTCCCTGTGCTTCACACAACATAACCCAGGGTGGTGGTTCTTTGTGGGATCTTGTGTTAGGATGGAGGGCATTGCATTCTACCAGGTGGGTACTGTGGAGTTTGTGTTGGGGGTGTGTGTGAGGAGGTGCTTGTGACTATAGTCAGTGCTGCAAGTCCCCCTTCCCACCCAGCCAGCCAGATATCCCACCATGGAACGTGCTTGCATTGCAGGGAGTGGAAGTTGTCTCTCAGGATGTCAGTCAGTGGTGTCCTGCTGTTTGTTGGTGCACATTTGCCAGCAGGGCCTTGTGCTCCCCACAGCAGTAGCCAGTGTCAGCTATCTTGTGAGTCCTTCTCCACTCCCTGTGATGTGAGCATGGTTCAGGGTGGTGTTGATGGACAGTTGTGGGGTGACCAATATCAGTGACTACGACTCCCATCATGCTATTGCCTCCACCCCCTTCCCAGCATGCCCATGCTTCCTTCCTTTTGACTCTGCTTCCTGTGGGGTGGGCTGGCTGTGCTGACAGGATGGCTGGGAGTGTTGTCCTGGCAGTTGTTTGGCTAAGAGTCCCAAGAGTGTCCCTGTGCTTCACACAACATAACCCAGGGTGGTGGTTCTTTGTGGGATCTTGTGTTAGGATGGAGGGCATTGCATTCTACCAGGTGGGTACTGTGGAGTTTGTGTTGGGGTGTGTGAGGGGAGGTGCTTGTGACTATAGGTCAGTGCTGCAAGTCCCCCTTCCCACCCAGCCAGCCAGATATCCCACCATGGAACGATGCTTGCATTGCAGGGAGTGGAAGTTGTCTCTCAGGATGTCAGTCAGTGGTGTCCTGCTGTTTGTTGGTGCACATTTGCCAGCAGGGCCTTGTGCTCCCCACAGCAGTAGCCAGTGTCAGCCATCTTGTGAGTCCTTCTCCACTCCCTGTGATGTGAGCATGGTTCAGGGTGGTGTTGATGGGACAGTTGTGGGGGTGACCAATATCAGTGACTACGACTCCCATCATGCTATTGCCTCCACCCCTTCCCAGCATGCCCATGCTTCCTTCCTTTTGACTCTGCTTCCCTGTGGGGTGGGCTGGCTGTGCTGACAGGATGGCTGGGAGTGTTGTCCTGGCAGTTGTTTGGCTAAGAGTCCCAAGAGTGTCCCTGTGCTTCACACAACATAACCCAGGGTGGTGGTTCTTTGTGGGATCTTGTGTTAGGATGGAGGGCATTGCATTCTACCAGGTGGGTACTGTGGAGTTTGTGTTGGGGGTGTGTGAGGGGAGGTGCTTGTGACTATAGTCAGTGCTGCAAGTCCCCCTTCCCACCCAGCCAGCCAGATATCCCACCATGGAACGTGCTTGCATTGCAGGGAGTGGAAGTTGTCTCTCAGGATGTCAGTCAGTGGTGTCCTGCTGTTTGTTGGTGCACATTTGCCAGCAGGGCCTTGTGCTCCCCACAGCAGTAGCCAGTGTCAGCCATCTTGTGAGTCCTTCTCCACTCCCTGTGATGTGAGCATGGTTCAGGGTGGTGTTGATGGGACAGTTGTGGGGTGACCAATATCAGTGACTACGACTCCCATCATGCTATTGCCTCCACCCCCCTTCCCAGCATGCCCATGCTTCCTTCCTTTTGACTCTGCTTCCCTGTGGGGTGGGCTGGATGTGCTGACAGGATGGCTGGGAGTGTTGTCCTGGCAGTTGTTTGGCTAAGAGTCCCAAGAGTGTCCCTGTGCTTCACACAACATAACCCAGGGTGGTGGTTCTTTGTGGGATCTTGTGTTGGGATGGAGGGCATTGCATACTACCAGGTGGGTACTGTGGAGTTTGTGTTGGGGTGTGTGTGAGGGAGGTGCTTGTGACTATAGTCAGTGCTGCAAGTCCCCCTTCCCACCCAGCCAGCCAGATATCCCACCATGGAACGTGCTTGCATTGCAGGGAGTGAAGTTGTCTCTCAGGATGTCAGTCAGTGGTGTCCTGCTGTTTGTTGGTGCACAGTTGCCAGCAGGGCCTTGTGCTCCCCACAGCAGTAGCCAGTGTCAGCCATCTTGTGAGTCCTTCTCCACTCCCTGTGATGTGCGCATGGTTCATGGTGGTGTTGATGGGACAGTTGTGGGGGGCAATATGTGTGACTGCGACTCCCATGATGCTATTGGCTACACTGACTTGGCCAGCATACACAGAATTCCTTCCTTTGAGTGGTCTTCACTGTGTGTTGGTGTTGTTGTGGTGGCTACATGTCTGGATGTGTTTGTTAGTTCTATTTGTGCCACTGCCTAGCTGTAGTTGTAGTTGTGTTTGTACATGTGATGGCACGGTTGGATGTAACTTTTTTGATGGCATGTGTTGTGTTTATCTGACTGACATACACATTTTGGGATGATTCTGTTCTGGTTGCTGTGTAATTGCTATGAGTGCATGGTTTGACTCTCCCCTTGACAGTGATGTGTGTGTGTTTTGTGTCAGAATATTGTGTACATTTGTTGTGTACTCACCAGGCTCTGGGATGTTCTCTAGTCCATATACGCTCACTGGCGGAAGGATGGCCCGCACCTTCTCCTCCCAGGGCCTGAGGTATACTGGCTTGGCAGGAGGGCCACTGCCGGTGTATTGGCTGATGAGGTAGTCTTTCTTGAGCAGCTCCCGGACCCTCCTGCGCACGTCATACCACCTGTTCTGGATGTCGGTCTTTGTGCGCAGACATGGTGATTGTGCGTTCACCCTGTTGATGATCCTCTCCCACATCTTGGTTTTCTGGGAGATGGGGGTCTGTTGGACCAGTGCGCCAAACAGCTGTGGCTCTACCCTGAGGATCTCGCTCTACCAGGACTTCCAATTCACAATCTAGGAACTTGTGATTCTTCTTGGGGGGCATGGTGATGGGTGGTGATGGTGAGTGATGTGTGTGTTGGTGTGCAGGTGAGGGTGTGTGAGTGTGTGTTTTGCTGGGTGTATGTGAGGTTGGTATTTGTTGGTGTGCTGATGGTGTGTGGCTTGTGTGAGGGATGAGCTGTGGGTGTGTGGTTGCTTTCTCTTGGGTGCTGGCAGTGGAATGGCATTTGCAAAGGCTCATGGTAGTGATTTGTGTCCTTTATATAGGTGGAGTTGTGGGTGTGTCTTTGTTCTCTGTCCCCACCCCCCCCAGTATTTATTGGCTTGGTAATTGCTTGTTTGGCTTTTTTTGGGTGATTTTTCCTTTGTGCTGTTTGTGTATGTTGGAAACGTTCGTGTGACCGAGTCGGACCCTGCATTGGTCTCGTACGGTGTTCTCCGTTTCGCTCACGCTGTGTTTGTGCAGTTTCCTATGCTGCACACGCGTCGGTCGCGGTGTATTGTGTTGCTTCGGCTCGGTTTTGTATGCGTGTCGGTCGCATCGGCTTGTCCTCCGTCCGACTCGCTCGTGGTTTTCGCGCCTTGCATCGTACTTTGCGGTTTGGAGTTAGCGTGTACGTTTTCGGGTCGGATTTGTTCCGGGTGCGTGTCGGTCGGTTGGATTCGCGTGTTTTTCCGGCCGGATTGCTGTTTTCCGTGCGGCTCGGTCGGTCGACTTGGTTTCGTTACGTGTCGGTCGGATTTTTCGCGCCTTGCATCGTACTTGGCGTGTCGTGCGCCACGGGTACGTGTCGGTCGGTATTTTTTTCCGGATCCGAGTCGGTCGGTGCTTTTCCCGGCCCGAATCGGAATCGACCCTTGGTGTCCAGCCCACAGTAGCTACAAAATAACACGGTTCCAACACAGAGCACCGCTACTAAAATCACTCCACAAACATTACACACAGTAATGGGCAAACTGCCCACAAAATGTGAACAGATTCCTTTCTTGGTAGCTCAGAAAATTACCCAGTTAGAAGCAGTATTTCCAAATACCACACCATTTGAAAGCATATAATGCTAACACTCTGCTTGCCCATGGGGATCACACCACAGTTAGAGGACTACACCACTTGAGGTACGGTCTTTGCTGCCATATATACCAGGACTCATGGTATTCCTTCCTTAGCAGTAATTCCAGATGTCTTACGACAGATACAGAACAAGTATGGAGCTGAACCAGCTCTGACCTTAGGTATGACATTACTAGGTAACTACGACCAAGTATCAAAAATAATACTAGCTAACATTAAAGGGGAAGCAGCTTCAGTGGCGATCCGCCAAACACCTAAGAGAGGTCATGTAGGAGAGTAGGATCTGCTTCACATGGGTACCCCCACTTTTTGCTGATGCTTCACTGTTTTTCGACCTTAGTCTGGCTGGGGCCCTGCTAATCAGAACCCCAGCCTAGCTGCTTCCTCTCTAAAATGGTTTCCATGTGCCTTAGGCACATCACTGATTGGAATCTGGAGTGCCCTTATAAGTCCCTAGTATATGGTATACTATGTACCCAGGGCATAGGTACCTCAGAGGCCTACCAGGGGCTGCAGCATGTATTGTGCCACCCCTGGAAGGCCATCCAAACTGACACCACAGGTCTGCTACTGCAGCCTGGGTAAGGTGGTGCATGCACCCCTTACTGTGATATAGGTTACCTATATCACTATATACATACACACATATAAACCTATAAGTCACTCCTATGGCAGGCCTTATCAATCCTGAAGGCAGAGTGCGTGGTTCCTATGTGAGAGGGTGCCCCTGCATGAGCAGGGCCCCTCTGCAGCGTTCGGAGACCCTTCTCTGATGCTGTTTGTAGTGCAGCCTGACCATATACTCTTAAGCGCATTATAACCTCGCGTTAAATGCTAACTTTGGAATGGCTGCACCGAAACATGTCGTGTTTGGTGTCAAACATCTTGGAATACTACCCCCCGCCAATTCTGGCGGCGGGGGTAGCATTCCACCCTTCTAGAGGGAGAGACATGTTAACCCTGGCCTGGCCGGTAACTTCTTTCTAAAGCCCTGGCATCACAAAATGGATGCTGCTGCCACAGACACAAGTCTGGCCTCCTGCTGCTGGACGAAACTCCGGCAGGGGAGGCCTGGACAATAGGTTTCCTGTCCCAGGGAGGTGTGACCACCTCCCCAGACAGGATAGTGTGTATTGGGGCTGGGCGGGAGCACTTTCGGGTGCTTTGAAGTCCTGCACTGGGGGCACACTTGGTGTCCCTGTGCATACCCCAGTTCAAACCGGATCAGGGGCTTGCAGCCCCTGCTTTGGCGCGAACTGGACAAAGGGAAAGGGGTGTAGCCACCCCTCTGCCCTGACCCACCCATAGGTGGGGCCACAGAGTAAGTCCAACCCCTAAACTTAGTATAAGTATAGGAACCCAGTCCTTAGGACTTTAGATTATCCCTGGACGAAACTCTGACACAGAATCCTGGACCTTCGACGCTCTACTACAAGATTAGAGGACAGAAGAATCTCCCTTGGGGTCAAGGAGTGACTCCCCTGCTTGGCAGGCACCAAAGAAGCAATTGTCCGGTCTGCATCGCCTAAGCTCCCGTCGGACGCCGAAGTCTTTGCATCACCAGAGGTGGATTTCCAGACTTCCCCGAGGCTGCCCTGAGTCCCCAGCAAAGCTGAGGCCCGTAGCTGTCGTGGGTAACGTGGAACCGTGACCCCTGGACACCGCACGCATTTGCTAGTGCATCCTCTTCTGGGTCTCCCACGAAGTCGTGCTTTGGGCTCCGAGTAGCTCTAGCCTCCAGCACCAACTGCACCGAAGATCACTGGCCTCCACTCCACGAGTGTCCTGTGAGCCAGCTCCACGTGCACCGTCTCGAGGCTCCTTTGCGGTCGCTAGCCCGTTGGCTAGTAGCCCTTCACGAAGGCCAATCCTTTTCTTCTTGGGCTCCCTGGTTGCTCCAGGCTTGCCCTCACTTACCCTTGCTGGGTGAGTTCCTCAGACCTTGCTGGTCTGCATCATCGTCAATCTTCATCTACATCGAGACTTGCCGTTGCCAAGGCTTGTTGGGTCCAATCCGGTCGCCGACACCTCAGCACTCGACAGACATCGTGTACCAGCCCGAATCCTGCTCCTGGTCACCGACAACGCCTCCTGGACCTCGTGGCTGAAGAGTCAAGACGACCGTCAACCTACCTGAAGCACTCGACATCGGTGGGCATCTGCTCATCGCCTTCCTGGTCACTGGCTAGTGACCCAGACTCTGTCCCCTCTGCTTTCAGGTTCTTCAGATCTCCGATCCACCTCTTGGATCCACCCGGACACTTTCCACTTGGTCGCCAGCAGCACTTTGCAGCAGATCGCCATTCAAATCGACGACGAAACCCGACCCCGAAAGGCACCTATGCACCCGGCTTCCCTGGGTGAGGTAACAAGAGTACTCCGGTGCTCCCGTGGGTAGAGACTCTAGAACGACCTAGTTCTCAAAGGGTTTGCTCCAAGTCCTTCTTTAAGTGTCCCTTTTCTTTAATTTCCCAATCGCGACTTTCTCCATAGAAGTTAACGGCGTCTCGCGGCTGTGTATTTACACTGCACGCGTCCCCCGTGGGTCCCCTGTGTCACTACCTTGGGTGGTTCCTTGTGGTCCAAGCACTTCTAGAGGCTCTAGGCCTAGTGTCTAGCTCAGTCGTGGTTCTTATACCACTTTATTGGTATATGGTTTGGTACGCCCCTAGGGCCCAAACGTGTATTTGTGCTATTACTGTGTTTAAATAACTTATAACTTATGTACTTCGAACTCTAGCCTCATAAAGAGACTAGAGGGGTGTGTTTAGCAATAAATACATATATTTTGAATATATACCTGGTGTGGTGCTCTTTCATTTGATCACTCAAGAGATTATAGACTGGTAAAACAAGCTGCTTTACATTCCTTCAAGACTTAGCCTGAAGGCTGCTCTCCATAGCTACCACTAGGATAGCTTTCAATAAGGTTGTCTTTAACCTATCTCCAATAAGGGGTTGTTTGGACTGGTGCAAGGTGCCCACTATAATTAGTGGACAGCATATGCCAGGCCAACTTCTCACATTGGTGTGCAGCGTGTGGGATTCCAGCTTGCTATTGTTTTACCAGATAATCTCAATTGAATTGATCAACTGAAAACCACTAAAGGTACCTAAGGTACATATAAATTAAGCTTAGAATACAGTAAGTTCTACTGAACTTAGAGTTGTGTGTTAAGGGATAGCACACCCTTTCTACAACTCAAGAGAGTTTAGTAGGCCACACTAGAGTAGGTAGTGCATACACCACACCTCACTAGTGATGTCTTCAAAGCCAGGACCCAGTGAGTCCTTGCCAGAAGCCCCTGGGCTTCTTCCCTCCAAGTATGATACACTCCCATTCTTGGAATTGAGAGCATTATGTAACTTGAGGAAACTGAAGACAGGCCAAAGTCCCACCACCCAACATCTTAGAGAGATGTTGGAGGCTTATGATCTCAGCAGGCCCTTAGGGACTGAAGGGGTAGGAGCAGAGGGTGGGGCAGAAGATGAGGATGGGGCCAGGGGTAGCAATACCCCCAGCCCCCCTCTGGAACTGACCAGGAGGGTGACAATGACCCTGACCTGGATAACCCAATTCCTCCTGTGGATGAGGAGGAGGCTCAAGATGACCTCCACTTTGTCCCCCAGGAAGGATTGTGAGTGTGCCCAGAAGGTCTAGGTCTCCTTCTCAGGAGTCTAACCACTCTGGCACCTCAATAGGGACCTCTGTCTCCTCTCATAGGAGGGAATCCTCTCATGAGAGAAGAAAGAGGCTGATTCAATATGAGGAAGCTCAGCTTGAACTCAGAAAACAGCAACTGGCTATAGACAGGGAGTCCCTAGATCTCTACAGAGAGAGAAGAAAGTTGGGACTAGAGTCCCATGGTGGCAGCCATGTCCCTAGAGATAGGGAAAGGTCTTATGACCATAGAAACCTGAGCAAGATTGTCCCTCCCTACCAGAGTGGGGATGACATCCACAAATGGATAACTGCTCTAGAGAGGGCCTGTAAAGTACAGAAGGTCCCTCAGGAGCAGTGGGCAGCAATCTTGTGGCTCTCCTTTGCAGACAAAGGTAGAGACAAGCTCCTCACTGTAAGAGAAGAGGATGCTGATAATTACAAGGTCTTGAAGAGTGCTCTTATTGATGGGTTTGGCCTAACAACTGAACAATACAGGTTGAAGTTCAGAGATACCCAAAAAGCACAGACTCAAGACTGGGTAGACTATGTGGATTGTTCTGCTAAGGCTCTGGAAGGCTGGTTGATGGGCAGTAAGGTGTGTGACTTCACAGGATTGTACAATCTGATAATGAGGGAGCAGATTCTTAATAACTGTCAAAATCAGCTGTTGCATCAGTACCTGGTGGACTCTGATCTGACCTCTCCCCAAGAATTGGGAAAGAAGGCAGACAAATGGGTCAGAACCAGGGTGAGGCAGAAGGTACAGAACCAAGGTGGTGACCCTAAGAAGCAAGATTCTAAGAACTCTGATAAGGGTGGGGAGAAGGGTAAAGATCAAAAGTCTTCACCAGGCCCCCAAAAATCTTCTTCAGGTGGGGATTCACAGTCTACAAAAGGGAAAGGCCAAAGAAAACCATGGTGCAAGGTCTGTAAGCAAAAGACCCACTGGACCAGTGATTGCACCAAGTCCAAAGACTCAAGTCCAGCCCCCACCAATGCCCCTAAGGCACCTGTTCCCCCTAGTACAGTTACAGTTGGTGGTGGGAGTGCTACAGCCAAGGGTTTAGTAGGGTTGACCCTGGGTACTGAGGTGGGCTCTGACCTAGTCAGAGAACTCACTCAGGCTGTGTTAGTCTGTGATGGAGGCATGGATGTGACCTCCTCTGTGAGTCCCAGTAATCTGGGCAAGTACAGACAACAGCCTTTAATCAATGGACGAGAGGCTTTGGCATTTAGGGACACAGGGGCAAGTGTCACCATGGTGACACAAGACCTTGTGAATCCTGGGCAAGTTATACTTGGTGAGATGTACCAAGTGACCAATGCTAGCAATGTCAGAACAGACCATACTCTGGCAGTTGTTAACTTCTCCTGGGGAGGGGTAACTGGCCTTAAGAAGGTTGTGGTGAGTGCAAACCTACCAGTCGAATGCTTGCTTGGCAATGACTTAGAAACTTCAGCTTGGGCAGAAGTGGAGCTCAGGACCCATGCAGAAATGCTGGGGATCCCTGCAGATGTGTTTGCTGTGACCAGGTCACAAGCCAAAATGTCTAGCACTGAACAGGCCTTGGATTCTGGAATAATGGACCAAGTGCCTTCCAAGAGGAGGAGTAGTAGGGTAAAGGCAGTGCCTTCCCCTTGGCTCAGAAGGAAGATCAGTCCCTTGAGGGGGATGATCTCAGTCCTGAGGAAGGAACTGTCCCAGAGGAGCTTGAACCTGACCAGGTTGAGTTCTTGGGGACAGGGGGACCTTCCAGGGCAGATCTGAGCCAGGAGCAGCAGAGCTGCCCCTCTCTTGAACCCCTCAGACAGCAAGCTGCTGCTGAGGCTGCTGGGAAAGCTAGTGGTCCCCATACTGTGTATTGGGATGATGGACTCTTGTACTCAGAGTGTAGAGACCCCAAGCCTGGTGCTACCAGGAGGTTGGTTATACCTCTGAAGTTCAGGGGCTTCCTATTGACCCTAGCCCATGATATTCCCTTGGCAGGTCACCTGGGCCAGAACAAGACTTGGGACAGAATTGTCCCTCACTTTCACTGGCCCCACATGTCTGAAGACACCAAGGAGTTTTGTCGCTCCTGTGTAACCTGCCAGGCCAGTGGCAAGGCAGGTGGCACTACAAAGGCCCCCCTGATACCACTACCTGTGGTGGGGGTGCCCTTTGAAAGGGTGGGGATTGACATTGTTGGTCCCATGGATCCCCAAACAGCATCTGGGCACAGGTTTATCCTGGTGGTAGTGGATCATGCCACCAGGTACCCAGAGGCTATTCCCCTTAGGACCACTACAGCACCTGTGGTGGCAAGGGCCCTCCTGGGAATTTTCTCAAGAGTGGGCTTTCCTAAGGAGGTAGTATCAGACAGGGGTGCAAACTTTATGTCTGGATACTTAAAAGCAATGTGGAAGGAGTGTGGAGTGACTTACAAGTTCACCACACCCTATCACCCACAATGCAATGGTTTAGTTGAGAGATTCAACAAAACCTTGAAGGGCATGATTAAAGGGCTCCCAGAAAAGCTTAGGCGAAGATGGGACATACTCTTGCCCTGCCTTTTATTTGCATATAGGGAGGTGCCTCAGAAGGGGGTTGGTTACAGCCCTTTTGAACTTTTGTTTGGCCACCCTGTCAGGGGTCCACTGTGCTTGGTGAAGGAAGGATGGGAGTTACCTCTCAAGCCCCCAAAGCAAGACATAGTGGACTATGTACTTGGTCTCCGCTCCCGGATGGCTGAGTATATGAAAAAGGCAACTAAAAACCTTGAGGCTAGCCAGGAACTTCAAAAGGCCTGGCATGACCAAAAGGCTGTTCTGACTGTTTACCAGCCAGGACAGAAGGTGTGGGTGTTGGAGCCAGTGGCCCCAGCAGCTCTCCAAGACAAATGGAGTGGACCCCACACTATTGTTGAGCAGAAGGGTGAGGTTACCTACTTAGTAGACCTAGGAACACCCAGGAGTCCCCACAGGGTTCTCCATGTCAACAGGTTAAAACCATATGTGGACAGGGCAGACATGGGCTTGCTCATGGCTACTGATGAAGGGCAGGAGGAAGAGAGTGACCCACTCCCTGACCTGCTCTCACAGAACCCTGACGATGGGTCAGTAGATGGTGTAGCCTTGGCAGGCAGCCTCACTACCCAGCAGCAAACTGATTGTAGACAGGTGCTCAATCAGTTTAGACACATGTTTTCACTGACACCCAGTCAGACCACCTGGTGCACTCATGAAGTGGACACTGGGGACAGTCTGCCTATTAAAAATAAGATTTATAGGCAACCTGACCATGTCAGGGACTGTATCAGGACTGAAGTCCAGAAAATGTTGGAGTTGGGAGTTATTGAACCCTCAGATAGCCCTTGGGCTAGTCCAGTGGTCCTTGTGCCAAAACCTCACACCAGTGGTGGAAAAAGAGAGATGAGGTTTTGTGTGGACTACAGGGGTCTCAATGCAGTCACTAGGACTGATGCCCATCCAATACCAAGGGCAGATGAGCTAATAGACACTTTGGCCTCAGCCAAGTATCTAAGCACATTTGACTTGACAGCTGGCTACTGGCAGATCAGACTAGCTGATGCTGCAAAGCCAAAAACAGCATTCTCAACCCCTAGTGGGCATTATCAATTTGTGGTGATGCCCTTTGGTCTGAAGAATGCACCTGCCACTTTCCAGAGGTTGGTGAATACAGTTCTCACAGGTCTGGAAGCCTATAGTGCAGCATATCTAGATGATATTGCTGTCTTTAGCTCCACCTGGGAGGATCACCTGGTCCACCTCAGGAATGTTTTACAGGCCCTGCAAAAGGCAGGCCTGACTATCAAGGCCACCAAGTGCCAGATAGGGCAGAGTCAGGTTGTGTACCTGGGCCACCTTGTGGGTGGAGGCCAGGTTCAACCTTTGCAGAGCAAGATCCAGACTATCATGGACTGGACTGCTCCCAACTACCCAGACTCAGGTGAGAGCCTTCTTAGGCCTGACTGGGTACTATAGGAGATTTGTCAAGGGGTATGGATCAATAGTGACACCCCTGAATGACTTAACTTCTAAGAAAATGCCCAAAAAGGTTCAGTGGACAGTTAGCTGTCAAAAGGCATTTGATGACCTGAAGCAGGCCATGTGCACTGCTCCCATTCTACAGAGTCCTGATTACTCCAAGAAGTTCATTGTTCAAACTGATGCATCTGAATTGGGGGTAGGGGCTGTACTGTCACAATTGAATGAAGAAGGTCAGGATCAGCCAGTAGCTTTCATTAGCAGAAGGCTGACCCCTAGAGAGAAACGTTGGTCAGCCATTGAGAGGGAGGCCTTTGCTGTGGTCTGGGCTCTGAAGAAGTTGAGGCCATACTTGTTTGGTACTCACTTCCTTGTTCAAACAGACCATAAGCCCCTCTTATGGCTAAAACAAATGAAGGGTGAAAACCCCAAACTGCTTAGGTGGTCCATTTCCCTACAGGGGATGGACTTCACAGTGGAACATAGACCTGGGAGTAACCATGCCAATGCAGATGGACTCTCTAGGTACTTCCACTTAGAACATGAAGACTTAACTGGGCAAGGTTAGTTTAATGTCCCTACGTTTGGGGGGGGTTGTGTAGGAGAGTAGGATCTGCTTCACATGGGTACCCCCACTCTTTGCTGATGCTTCACTGTTTTTCGACCTTAGTCTGGCTGGGGCCCTGCTAATCAGAACCCCAGCCTAGCTGCTTCCTCTCTAAAATGGTTTCCATGTGCCTTAGGCACATCACTGATTGGAATCTGGAGTGCCCTTATAAGTCCCTAGTATATGGTATACTATGTACCCAGGGCATAGGTACCTCAGAGGCCTACCAGGGGCTGCAGCATGTATTGTGCCACCCCTGGAAGGCCATCCAAACTGACACCACAGGTCTGCTACTGCAGCCTGGGTAAGGTGGTGCATGCACCCCTTACTGTGATATAGGTTACCTATATCACTATATACATACACACATATAAACCTATAAGTCACTCCTATGGCAGGCCTTATCAATCCTGAAGGCAGAGTGCGTGGTTCCTATGTGAGAGGGTGCTCCTGCATGAGCAGGGCCCCTCTGCAGCGTTCGGAGACCCTTCTCTGATGCTGTTTGTAGTGCAGCCTGACCATATACTCTTAAGCGCATTATAACCTCGCGTTAAATGCTAACTTTGGAATGGCTGCACCGAAACATGTCGTGTTTGGTGTCAAACATCTTGGAATACTACCCCCGCCAACTCTGGTGGCGGGGGTAGCATTCCACCCTTCTAGAGGGAGAGACATGTTAACCCTGGCCTGGCCGGTAACTTCTTTCTAAAGCCCTGGCATCACAAAATGGATGCTGCTGCCACAGACACAAGTCTGGCCTCCTGCTGCTGGACGAAACTCCGGCAGGGGAGGCCTGGACAATAGGTTTCCTGTCCCAGGGAGGTGTGACCACCTCCCCAGACAGGATAGTGTGTATTGGGGCTGGGCGGGAGCACTTTCGGGTGCTTTGAAGTCCTGCACTGGGGGCACACTTGGTGTCCCTGTGCATACCCCAGTTCAAACCGGATCAGGGGCTTGCAGCCCCTGCTTTGGCGCGAACTGGACAAAGGGAAAGGGGTGTAGCCACCCCTCTGCCCTGACCCACCCATAGGTGGGGCCACAGAGTAAGTCCAACCCCTAAACTTAGTATAAGTATAGGAACCCAGTCCTTAGGACTTTAGATTATCCCTGGACGAAACTCTGACACAGAATCCTGGACCTTCGACGCTCTACTACAAGATTAGAGGACAGAAGAATCTCCCTTGGGGTCAAGGAGTGACTCCCCTGCTTGGCAGGCACCAAAGAAGCAATTGTCCGGTCTGCATCGCCTAAGCTCCCGTCGGACGCCGAAGTCTTTGCATCACCAGAGGTGGATTTCCAGGACTCCCCGAGGCTGCCCTGAGTCCCCAGCAAAGCTGAGGCCCGTAGCTGTCGTGGGTAACGTGGAACCGTGACCCCTGGACACCGCACGCATTTGCTAGTGCATCCTCTTCTGGGTCTCCCACGAAGTCGTGCTTTGGGCTCCGAGTAGCCCTAGCCTCCAGCACCAACTGCACCGAAGATCACTGGCCTCCACTCCACGAGTGTCCTGTGAGCCAGCTCCACGTGCACCGTCTTGAGGCTCCTTCGCGGTCGCTAGCCCGTTGGCTAGTAGCCCTTCACGAAGGCCAATCCTTTTCTTCTTGGGCTCCCTAGTTGCTCCAGGCTTGCCCTCACTTACCCTTGCTGGGTGAGTTCCTCAGACCTTGCTGGTCTGCATCATCGTCAATCTTTATCTACATCGAGACTTGCCGTTGCCAAGGCTTGTTGGGTCCAATCTGGTCGCCGACACCTCAGCACTCGACAGACATCGTGTACCAGCCCGAATCCTGCTCCTGGTCGCCGACAACGCCTCCTGGACCTCGTGGCTGAAGAGTCAAGACGACCGTCAACCTACCTGAAGCACTCGACATCGGTGGGCATCTGCTCATCGCCTTCCTGGTCACTGGCTAGTGACCCAGACTCTGTCCCCTCTGCTTTCAGGTTCTTCAGATCTCCGATCCACTCTTGGATCCACCCGGACACTTTCCACTTGGTCGCCAGCAGCACTTTGCAGCAGATCGCCATTCAAATCGACGACGAAACCCGACCCCGAAAGGCACCTATGCACCCGGCTTCCCTGGGTGAGGTAACAAGAGTACTCCGGTGCTCCCGTGGGTAGAGACTCTAGAACGACCTAGTTCTCAAAGGGTTTGCTCCAAGTCCTCCTTTAAGTGTCCCTTTTCTTTAATTTCCCAATCGCGACTTTCTCCATAGAAGTTAACGGCGTCTCGCGGCTGTGTATTTACACTGCACGCGTCCCCCGTGGGTCCCCTGTGTCACTACCTTGGGTGGTTCCTTGTGGTCCAAGCACTTCTAGAGGCTCTAGGCCTAGTGTCTAGCTCAGTCGTGGTTCTTATACCACTTTATTGGTATATGGTTTGGTACGCCCCTAGGGCCCAAACGTGTATTTGTGCTATTACTGTGTTTAAATAACTTATAACTTATGTACTTCGAACTCTAGCCTCATAAAGAGACTAGAGGGGTGTGTTTAGCAATAAATACATATATTTTGAATATATACCTGGTGTGGTGCTCTTTCATTTGATCACTCAAGAGATTATAGACTGGTAAAACAAGCTGCTTTACATTCCTTCAAGACTTAGCCTGAAGGCTGCTCTCCATAGCTACCACTAGGATAGCTTTCAATAAGGTTGTCTTTAACCTATCTCCAATAAGGGGTTGTTTGGACTGGTGCAAGGTGCCCACTATAATTAGTGGACAGCATATGCCAGGCCAACTTCTCA
>CAWUFW010028402.1:0-21978 GCA_963921515.1 Calotriton arnoldi | reverse complement strand
ACACATGCCATCAAAAGAGTCACATCCAACTGTGCCAACACATGTACAAACACAACCACAACTACAGCTAGGCAGTGGCACAAATAGAACTAACACACACATCCACACATGTAGCCACCACCTCAACACCAACACCTACAGTGAAGACCACTCAAAGGAAGAGAATTCTGTGTATGCTGGCCAAGTCAGGTGGCAGCCAATAGCATCATGGGAGTCGCAGTCACATGATTGCCCCCCCACAACTGTCCCATCAACACCACCCTGAACCATTGCTCACATCACAGGGAGTGGAGAAGGACTCACAAGATGGCTGACATCTGGCTACTGCTGTGGGGAGCACAAGGCCCTGCTGCCAACTGTGCACCAACAAACAGCAGGACACCACTGACTGACATCCTGAGAGACAGCTTCCACTCCCTGCAATGCAAGCACGTTCCATGGTGGGACTATCTGGCTGGCTGGGTGGGAAGGAGGACTTGCAGCACTGACCATAGTCACCAGCACCTCCCCTCACACCCCCCCAACACAAACTCCACAGTACCCACCTGGTAGAGATGCAATGCCCTCCATCCTAACACAAGATCCCACAAAGCACCACCACCCTGGGTTATGTTGTGTGAAGCACAGGGACACTCTTGGGACTCTTAGCCAAACAACTGCCAGGACAACACTCCCAGCCATCCTGTCAGCACAGCCAGCCCACCCCACAGGGAAGCAGAGTCAAGGAAGGAAGCATGGGCATGCTGGGAAGGGGGTGGAGGCAATAGCATGATGGGAGTCGTAGTCACAGACATAGCTCACCCCCACAACTGTCCCATCAACACCACCCTGAACCATGCTCACATCACAGGGAGTGGAGAAGGACTCACAAGATGGCTGACACTGGCTACTGCTGTGGGAGCACAAGGCCCTGCTGCCAACTGTGCACCAACAAACAGCAGGACACCACTGACTGACATCCTGAGAGACAACTTCCACTCCCTGCAATGCAAGCACGTTCCATGGTGGGATATCTGGCTGGCTGGGTGGGAAGGAGGACTTGCAGCACTGACTATAGTCACCAGCACCTCCCCTCACACCCCCAACACAAACTCCACAGTACCCACCTGGTAGAATGCAATGCCCTCCATCCTAACACAAGATCCCACAAAGCACCACCACCCTGGGTTATGTTGTGTGAAGCACAGGGACACTCTTGGGACTCTTAGCCAAACAACTGCCAGGACAACACTCCCAGCCATCCTGTCAGCACAGCCAGCCCACCCCACAGGGAAGCAGAGTCAAAAGGAAGGAAGCATGGGCATGCTGGGAAGGGGGTGGAGGCAATAGCATGATGGGAGTCGTAGTCACAGACATAGCTCACCCCCACAACTGTCCCATCAACACCACCCTGAACCATGCTCACATCACAGGGAGTGGAGAAGGACTCACAAGATGGCTGACACTGGCTACTGCTGTGGGGAGCACAAGGCCCTGCTGCCAACTGTGCACCAACAAACAGCAGGACACCACTGACTGACATCCTGAGAGACAACTTCCACTCCCTGCAATGCAAGCACGTTCCATGGTGGGCTATCTGGCTGGCTGGGTGGGAAGGGGGACTTGCAGCACTGACTATAGTCACCAGCACCTCCCCTCACACCCCCCCAACACAAACTCCACAGTACCCACCTGGTAGAATGCAATGCCCTCCATCCTAACACAAGATCCCACAAAGCACCACCACCCTGGGTTATGTTGTGTGAAGCACAGGGACACTCTTGGGACTCTTAGCCAAACAACTGCCAGGACAACACTCCCAGCCATCCTGTCAGCACAGCCAGCCCACCCCACAGGGAAGCAGAGTCAAAGGAAGGAAGCATGGGCATGCTGGGAAGGGGTGGAGGCAATAGCATGATGGGAGTCGTAGTCACAGACATAGCTCACCCCCACAACTGTCCCATCAACACCACCCTGAACCATGCTCACATCACAGGGAGTGGAGAAGGACTCACAAGATGGCTGACACTGGCTACTGCTGTCGGGGAGCACAAGGCCCTGCTGCCAACTGTGCACCAACAAACAGCAGGACACCACTGACTGACATCCTGAGAGACAACTTCCACTCCCTGCAATGCAAGCACGTTCCATGGTGGGCTATCTGGCTGGCTGGGTGGGAAGGGGGACTTGCAGCACTGACTATAGTCACCAGCACCTCCCCTCACACCCCCCAACACAAACTCCACAGTACCCACCTGGTAGAATGCAATGCCCTCCATCCTAACACAAGATCCCACAAAGCACCACCACCCTGGGTTATGTTGTGTGAAGCACAGGGACACTCTTGGGACTCTTAGCCAAACAACTGCCAGGACAACACTCCCAGCCATCCTGTCAGCACAGCCAGCCCACCCCACAGGGAAGCAGAGTCAAAAGGAAGGAAGCATGGGCATGCTGGGAAGGGGGGTGGAGGCAATAGCATGATGGGAGTCGTAGTCACAGACATAGCTCACCCCCACAACTGTCCCATCAACACCACCCTGAACCATGCTCACATCACAGGGAGTGGAGAAGGACTCACAAGATGGCTGACACTGGCTACTGCTGTGGGGAGCACAAGGCCCTGCTGCCAACTGTGCACCAACAAACAGCAGGACACCACTGACTGACATCCTGAGAGACAACTTCCACTCCCTGCAATGCAAGCACGTTCCATGTTGGGCTATCTGGCTGGCTGGGTGGGAAGGGGGACTTGCAGCACTGACTATAGTCACCAGCACCTCCCCTCACACCCCCAACACAAACTCCACAGTACCCACCTGGTAGAATGCAATGCCCTCCATCCTAACACAAGATCCCACAAAGCACCACCACCCTGGGTTATGTTGTGTGAAGCACAGGGACACTCTTGGGACTCTTAGCCAAACAACTGCCAGGACAACACTCCCAGCCATCCTGTCAGCACAGCCAGCCCACCCCACAGGGAAGCAGAGTCAAAAGGAAGGAAGCATGGGCATGCTGGGAAGGGGGGTGGAGGCAATAGCATGATGGGAGACGTAGTCACAGACATAGCTCACCCCCACAACTGTCCCATCAACACCACCCTGAACCATGCTCACATCACAGGGAGTGGAGAAGGACTCACAAGATGGCTGACACTGGCTACTGCTGTGGGGAGCACAAGGCCCTGCTGCCAACTGTGCACCAACAAACAGCAGGACACCACTGACTGACATCCTGAGAGACAACTTCCACTCCCTGCAATGCAAGCACGTTCCATGTTGGGCTATCTGGCTGGCTGGGTGGGAAGGGGGACTTGCAGCACTGACTATAGTCACCAGCACCTCCCCTCACACCCCCCCAACACAAACTCCACAGTACCCACCTGGTAGAATGCAATGCCCTCCATCCTAACACAAGATCCCACAAAGCACCACCACCCTGGGTTATGTTGTGTGAAGCACAGGGACACTCTTGGGACTCTTAGCCAAACAACTGCCAGGACAACACTCCCAGCCATCCTGTCAGCACAGCCAGCCCACCCCACAGGGAAGCAGAGTCAAAAGGAAGGAAGCATGGGCATGCTGGGAAGGGGGTGGAGGCAATAGCATGATGGGAGACGTAGTCACAGACATAGCTCACCCCCACAACTGTCCCATCAACACCACCCTGAACCATGCTCACATCACAGGGAGTGGAGAAGGACTCACAAGATGGCTGACACTGGCTACTGCTGTGGGGAGCACAAGGCCCTGCTGCCAACTGTGCACCAACAAACAGCAGGACACCACTGACTGACATCCTGAGAGACAACTTACACTCCCTGCAATGCAAGCACGTTCCATGGTGGGCTATCTGGCTGGCTGGGTGGGAAGGGGGACTTGCAGCACTGACTATAGTCACCAGCACCTCCCCTCACACCCCCCCAACACAAACTCCACAGTACCCACCTGGTAGAATGCAATGCCCTCCATCCTAACACAAGATCCCACAAAGCACCACCACCCTGGGTTATGTTGTGTGAAGCACAGGGACACTCTTGGGACTCTTAGCCAAACAACTGCCAGGACAACACTCCCAGCCATCCTGTCAGCACAGCCAGCCCACCCCACAGGGAAGCAGAGTCAAAAGGAAGGAAGCATGGGCATGCTGGGAAGGGGGTGGAGGCAATAGCATGATGGGAGTCGTAGTCACAGACATAGCTCACCCCCACAACTGTCCCATCAACACCACCCTGAACCATGCTCACATCACAGGGAGTGGAGAAGGACTCACAAGATGGCTGACACTGGCTACTGCTGTGGGGAGCACAAGGCCCTGCTGCCAACTGTGCACCAACAAACAGCAGGACACCACTGACTGACATCCTGAGAGACAACTTACACTCCCTGCAATGCAAGCACGTTCCATGGTGGGATAACTGACTGGGTGGGTGGGTGGGTGGGAAGGAGGTCTGGCTGTCAACCAAACACAATCAATGCAGACCATGTTCACACCCCAGAGAATACATAGAAATGCCCAAATAATGCAGGACAATGTGCCACACCAATATCAACCCCTGACTGTGACGACTTAGGACAATACAATGTACAGGCCCGCACCCCGAGGCACAGTCACAACTGTCAGGTGTGTCAACCACTGATGCCTGCAGAAACATGACATACATTGTTTGTGTCTCCCAAAAACAGGTGATGATAGGGACACAGCAGCAGACGCTGAGGAGTCCCAGTCCCAGGCTCAAGAGGATGCCGAGCTCACTGGCGTCGTACAGCCTCTGTCCTCCTCGGACGATGAAGAACAACCTGGCACATCCGGTGCAAGTCAACATGCTGCACCAGCAGGACCACCAGCTGCAGCACCAGCAGGTCCACCAGCTGCACCCCTGCACCCACCCCTCCAACGACTGTCACCACGAATACCATCCCTGCCGACATGGACAGAATAAGGAACAACACCAGCGCAGTGACCCTGGACCAACCTGGGGCCATGGACACCACCACCACCACCAACCCCCAAGGTGGACCTGGGTTATCTGTGCGTGCAACTGCACACACTGCACATGTCAGCAGGGGTGGTGGGAGGGGTGGGAGACAGAGGTCGCTGCTTGCAGACGTTGCTGGTGTGCATGAAGACCCACAACTGGTACGCATAGCTGATGCGTACCAGTCCAGCACCGGAGAGCTCAGCCAGGTAGTGGGGCTCCTCAGAGACATTAAACAGCAGCAGGCTGCCCATCATGCCCGCTTGGACTCCCACATGTCCCAAGTGGAGTCACACATGTCACGTGTGGACTCCCACATGTCACGTGTGGACTCCCACATGACCCGCGTGGAGTCCAAGTGGGATGTACTACATGAGATGACGGCGGTGCACAGGGACATTTTACAATGCCTCCGCCAGATGAACAGCAACCAGTCCACACCTCCCTGTGTGCCAACAACATCTGGTACCGAACAAACTGCAACTGCCACAGGGAGGGAGGAGGACTCTGGCGGAGAGTCCCCTGCACCGCAGCAGCCTGCACTTGAGGCCCCCCCCCCAAGAAGAGGGGTCGTCCGAGGAGGGGAAAGTGAGAGGCTGATGGCCAAGCGCAACTCCCAGGAAGCCTGAACCTGTTCTGGATTTTCGCCTTTGTGCACAGACTGTTCACCCTGTTGATGGCAACACTACTCCCACACATTGCATGGGGAGTATAAGTTGGAACAATGTGTCAGACAACAGTGGCCCCGATACTGGGGATCCTGTCTACCTGGACTTTCTATTCATCTAGGAACTTGGGATTGCAAGATTCATGTACAGCACAATCCATCCTATGCACTATTATCACAATAAACACACTAATACACCATACTTGCCTCTGTCGTGATTCCAACGTGGGTGCTGTTATGGGGATGATGAACTGCAAAATTACACAGTGTATGCGAACTGCAACAGCAAGGACAACACAGGCATGTGAGTACAGGCAACGTGACACATATGAGGGAGACACACCACCAGGGCTACACAACACATACACACCTAGGCCATCTGACTCATTGCCTACACTGATGTTGCCAGGGAAGACGGTGCAATGCACAGACACCACACCCATTCCCAGTTGTAGTCAAGTAGCCCACAGGTGCAGTAAGCAAATGGCAGTCAAATGTGTGACCACAGACAACGCACATCACAAAGTGAAGCACAGGTTTATTACACAGTTGCAACATGCTGTAACCACTACAGATGCAAGGTAATCCCACCTGGCAGCGGGCACACAGTCAACAACTGTAGACTGAAGGAAGTCCATGGGTGTGGCGCACATCACCTGTAGGGACACAACAGCTACCAGCCTGGATGTGCAATCACGTCGTCGGTGGACACAGTTCACCAAACGAATCTGAAAGTACCCTGTGAAGGACAGAAATGACACACAGTCAAAAGCAATGCAGTACAGGACAGAACAGCAAAACTCATGCACAATACATGTTACAAGATACCCACCCAGAACCAAGTTAGCATGTCAACACTGTTGGGGAGTACAGCCCACCTGTCACCACACATCGCAACACACATCCTGTCAAGTAGCCCATGGACACACTCCAACAGCACCAGAGCACCACCCACACATCATGCCAACTCACATCATTCACATGACACCTCAGGATACTCACATTCAGCTAAAGAAGTTGGTGATGAGCTGTGTGCGGACATCACCATCACCATCATCATCATCATCGTCACTGGCATCGTGGTCCAGGCCAGGATCCTCCACAGGTGGCGGATGTTGGTCATCGTCATCCTGGATGAGAGGCAACTCCTTCCGCACTGCCAGGTTGTGGAGCATGCAGCAGACGATGATAATCTTGCACACTTTCGCAGGGGCATATGGGAGGGACCCTCCGGTCTTGTCCAGGCAGCGGAAGCGGCTCTTCAGGAGACCAAAGGTCCGCTCAATCACTCTCCTGGTCCGACCATGTGCCTCATTGTAGCGCATCTGGGCAGGTGTCACAGGGTTCCTGAGGGGTGTCAGCAACCACGGCATGTTGGGGTATCCCGAGTCACCTACGGACAGACAAGTGCACATCAGCTGACTTGGAAAAGTGGGCGGAATACTACAGATCAGATCACACACAATGGCACAAAGTCAGTACACACCGACAAGCCAGGCACGCTGGTTCTGCATCTGTGCCATCAACCTGGGGATGCGACTACTCCTCATCACAAAGGCATCGTGTGCTGAACCAGGGAAACGGGCACACACGTGTGTGATGAGTCATGTCTGCAAGACACACCACCAGTGCATTGACCGAGTGGTAGTGCTTGCGGTTCCTGTAGGCCTGCTCCTGGGCCTGTGGTGGTACCAAAGCCACATGTGTCCCATCAATGGAGCCAATTACATGCGGCATCCTCCCCAGGGCATAAAAGTCACTCTTCACGTCAGTGAGTCGTCGCAGTCTAGGGAAATAGATGTACCGGTTCAGGAAGAGCAACATTGCCGCCAAAACATCGCGGAGCACACGGCTGAACATGGTCTGTGACATCCCACCAGCAGACGCCACAGTATGTTGGAAGGTACCGGTGGCAAAGAAGTGTAGGGCTGCCATCACCTTCACCTTGGGGGTCAGCGCTGTAGGATACGGCCGGCCAGGCTGCAAATGTGGGGACAACTGCACTGCCAAATCCTCAATCAGCTGCCTGGTGAAGCGGTACCGTCGGATGCTGTCCCGTTCCACCATCGTTGCCAGGTCTGGGAATGGCCGATGGACAGCAGGAGCCCTGCAGTGCAGAGGAGAAGTAAGCAAGATCGTCAGTCACCCCACATATGCGGCATTGAACACACTCAAGATCCCAACATACATCATCATGAGGCACAACTACATGAAGTGTGCAGTACCGGAACGACATTTATGGTACATACATGGCCAACATCTGTCAACACGGTCCTACAGGTGGCATCAATTTGTCCCAGGTTGGCCCATTGGATATCATGATGCTGTGTCACAGTCACCCCCCAGTGACATGTGAGGACAGATGTGCCCCAGGCACCACAGCTCAACGACAGGCACATTCCCAGGGACCCTGTAATGCCACATGGACACTGGCATCACCTGGAGTATCATGTGTACACCACAACAAAACAAACATGACCCCCACAGGTAGTGGCCACACTTGCCATGGCAGGAGAGCCATGGACGTCTGTGACACACACGCACAACATCAGAGTCCATGCACACACAACGTGGATGTGGAGACTGTCTCCCATTGTGCACATGAAATCAGAGACATTGTAAACACTACATGCACAAAGACTGTGGAGGGCCATCACTATTGTGCCACTGGGACACCCTGGCTCAAACATACCGTCCCACATGGGACTCACGGGGTATGTGACATGACATACACAAACACCACTGTGAAATGTGACCATGGCACATGCACAGATATGAACAGTTGCACATCACAGTGGTCACGTACACGTAACACCCATGATCCTGTCCCCATGAACACGTGCACAGCCTGGGGGTGGCTGCCCACAGGTGACACCCACAGGACAACATGTACACCAACATACACACAATAGGAAATGCAGCCTTACATGCCTTATGATAAGGTTTGGACAGGCTGTCGTGATGTAGGTGTGCCCCTCACTCCCTGGGAGCTATCTGTGGCTGGCATATGTCCATCTGAGACAGGCATGCTGACATATGCCAGTCACATGTACAGTGATGCGTTGTACTGCAATGGACCGATCGGTGCCTCCGGCCGGCCCATTGCATTCAATGTGTGCGGGTACGCGTTGTACCCCTGTGCGCGTTGAACAGCAATGGACCGATCGGTGCCTCCGGCCGGCCCATTGCATTCAATGTGTCGGGTACGCGTTGTACCCCTGTGCGCGTTGTACTGCAATGGACCGATCGGTGCCTCCGGCCGGCCCATTGCATTCAATGTGTGCGGGTACGCGTTGTACCCCTGCGCGTTGAACAGCAATGGACCGATCGGTGCCTCCGGCCGGCCCATTGCTTTCAATGTGTCGGGTACGCGTTGTACCCCTGTGCTGCGTTGAACAGCAATGGACCGATCGGTGCCTCCGGCCGGCCCATTGCATTCAATGTGTGCGGGTACGCGTTGTACCCCTGTGCGCGTTGAACAGCAATGGACCGATCGATGCCTCCGGCCGGCCCATTGCATTCAATGTGTGCGGGCACGCGTTGTACCCCTGTGCGCGTTGTACTGCAATGGACCGATCGGTGCCTCCGGCCGGCCCATTGCATTCAATGTGTGCGGGTACGCGTTGTACCCCTGTGCGCGTTGAACAGCAATGGACCGATCGGTGCCTCCGGCCGGCCCATTGCATTCAATGTGTGCGGGTACGCGTTGTACCCCTGTGCGCGTTGTACTGCAATGGACCGATCGGTGCCTCCGGCCGGCCCATTGCATTCAATGTGTGCGGGTACGCGTTGTACCCCTGTGCGCGTTGTACTGCAATGGACCGATCGGTGCCTCCGGCCGGCCCATTGCATTCAATGTGTGCGGGTACGCGTTGTACCCCTGTGCGCGTTGAACAGCAATGGACCGATCGGTGCCTCCGGCCGGCCCATTGCTTTCAATGTGTGCGGGTACGCGTTGTACCCCTGTGCGCGTTGAACAGCAATGGACCGATCGGTGCGCACCCATTGACAATGGGCTTGCCTGGCAACGGACGCGTTTTTGAATATTCGAACGAGTCGGTTGCTGGAAAATCAGTTGGTCACCCACAACAATGTTGCAAAATAATGTATGTCATGAAGTTGAAGATTTGAAGGATGCTGTGGGCGTGTTTTGGTGCTGCTATTCCATGGATTGGCCAGATTCAGAAGATGCAAACGACTTGGACCTATCACTTTGGACACAAGGGACAGTATCTGCCTCTCCAGCACATATATATTGCTGCATGTTCCCCTGAGAGCCCACTTGCCTGCACTACATGCTCCAGGACGACATCTGCCACTGCACTGCTGCTGTCTCTGCCCCTCTGGACCCTGCAATGGCACGTACTGTGGAGAGAGCCCCAGCCTTCAGCCTTGAAGAGAACCAGGCCCTGCTGGACAGCCTACTTCCACAGTACAGCAAGCTGTATGGGACACCAGAGGAGCAGGTGAGTGTTCTGTGCACTGCCTTTCTGAATGTGCATTTTGTCTGACTAGCAAGGCTGAGAGTCAGCACACCACTGGCTAGCAGGCTCACTGAGTAGTTGTCACCCCCCATAGTGTGTAGTGACTTGCACTGGACAGGTATGGTGCAGTGACAGTGCTTCTGAACAGGGTTTTACTCCCCATGCTATGATACCATGTAGTGACTTCTGGAAAACTGTCCATGGGCAGCCGTGCACTGCCTGGGTACACCATGTGCCCCTGTGATTGCGACATGTATATGCAACTGTGTCATGCACGGATATGTTGCATGTGTAGTAATGTCCTTATCACTTTGTCATCCTGACAGGCTTCTGCCCATCGGAAGCATGAGATCTGGAAGGACATCGTCCGGGCTGTCCGGTCCGTGGGGGTCTACAAGCGCCGGATCCGCAACTGCCAAAAGAGGTGGCAGGACCTTCGGGGCTGGACCCGGAGGATTGCACGGGTCCAGCTGAAGCTGTCGCCTCCTCGCAGGAGGGGCGGAACACGGACCCTGACCCCCCACATGCTCAGGATCCTGGCGGTGGTCTTTCCAGACCTGGATGGGCAGCTGAAGGCCAGAGAGCAGCAAGGAGGGGGTGAGTCAAAGACTGCACTGTGTACTCTGTCTAACATGTTATGTGCCCTCCTCGGGCCAGGTTGAACTGCCACAGTACAGCAGTCATGTTGTCCAGGAGCCATGTCCCTCTATTGTGCACTGCCCACTCCTCATCTGATACCCAGGTGTGGCCCTTACATGCAGGGAATTCTGTCACTTAGGACTGTGTCCTTGCAGTTTGCTTGACTCAAGGTGGGAGACAGCATCTGTTTCCCTGACTCTGTGGTGGGCATCATGGGTGGGTCCATTGCTTACACAATGCCTGTATTCTGACATGTAGGGTAGTGTCACAGGTCTCCCATATGTCCAATAGGTATGACCTGGACAGATGAGGGTTAAGAGGATGTGTTGTGGGGGATGTACATGTGCACTTGTGCAGCTCCAGGACTTGCATTCCCCATGACCTACTATTGTGACACAGTGCAGAGTGTTGTTGTCTGGCTGCAAAGTCATACATCACTGAGACAGTGATGTATGACTTTGCAGTCATGCCTCCGCCATGGCATGTGTCTACTGATTGGTGATCCTGCAGGGGAGTGACATGTGCTACATGCACACCATAGTGGCGCTGGCTATCAGGACATGGGTGCATCATGGTGTCTGTCGCTGGTATGCATCACATGCATTTCCTATTTGACTCTGGGCATCCCTTACATCCGTAAACCTGTACTGACTCAGTGGCAAGAGCTGTGATGTGTCCACACCGTGTCCTCTGCACTGTCCAACTACTGTGTACTTGGTGCATGTGTCAACACTGGGGTGTTGCAATCCAACAGACACCAGACAGATGGGTGCAAGGCCATGTGGGATGTGAGTGCCATGCTTGGCATCAGACTGACAATTGACTTCTCCTGTTCAATTAGTGCACTTTTAGCAATGTACAACTAATGATGCCAGGGCTTGCTCTGTGATGTGCTGTGCTCACAGTGGTGTGTGCGTTATGTGCAGGTGACTGATGTCTGTCTGTTTCCCCATTGTTTGCAGATACATCCACGGCCACGGAAGGGGACAGCTCCACGGACCAGGAGGAGCCGGAGAGCCAGACTGGGTCAGCAGCCGAGGAGTGGTCGGAGGGACCCAGTGGCACGGAGGGCGAGGGGAGCCACACCGAGGAGTCCTCAGCAGCATCCACCTCAGCTGAGGACCAGAGCAACTCGGAGGATGACTCCCTTGTGGAGGCGGGTGTCAGCAGCCACCACACCCCAGCTAGTGTTGCTGTCCCCGCCACCACCAGCACCACCACCGCCCTCCCATTGGCTCCCATTCCCCAGGTCCGTGGAGGCTCCCATGTCCGGGAGCGTGTCTCCTTTGGGCCAGGCACCGCACCCCCTGCCCCTGTGTCCCCTGCTGCCCTGAGTGAGGAGTCTGTGTACCTCCTTCGCCAGCTCCATGTAGGGCAGACAGCCATGCTGAGTGTCCTCCATGCGCACACCGCGCTGTTGACTCAGCTGGTGTCGTTCATGGAGGGCATCTCATCGGGCATGTCTGACCTACAGAGGGGCAATAGGTCCATGGACTCCTCCCTGACGGCAGCAGTGTCCCTCCTCAAACGGTCCCTCACCCCTCCTGCCTCTGCTCCATCCACACTCCCCAGCACCTTACCCATCCCAGGCACACACACACTGGCACACACCAGCACACACACATCCAGCACACTGACACACACGCCAATGACAAAACGCACACGCAAGCACATTCAGGGGACTGAAGCCAGACTCACAGGGGATGGGGCCCTGGAACACACACACGCATCCACATGCACTGCGCAGTCCTCAGTTCCCTCTCCCTCCAAAGCACCCTCCCTTGCCTCACCTGCAACCCCAAAGTCACAGCAGCTCTTCCTCTGTGACCTCGGCCTCTTCCCCACCGATGAAGCTGCTCCAGCATCCCGGGGGAAGAGGAAGCCCACCCACACGGAGCAGAGTGCCCCTCGCCCCCGGACACCCTCCCCCAGGCGCAGACGGACTGAGGCCCCCACCCGCAAGTCCCCCCGGAGTGCTAAGAGCAAGACCCCGCCACCGCCCTGCAGCTCAGGCACAAGGTCTCCGTCCTCCATCCCTCAGGCCCCCACTGCACAGGTGCCCCCACCACACCCTGCCCCAGGTTCCCCCACCCACAGATATACCATCCCCAAGATGCTCCGGCCTTCTCCCCTGCCACTTGCTCTCCCAGCACCACACCCCCGCTGCGCTTGTCTGTGCCACTGATGTGGTGAGGGTGTCCTCCCCTCTGTCCAACCCACCTTGCCTGTTCCCCATTCTCCTCCCCTGGAGGTAGGCACTGCAGTGGAGTCCACTACCGCCCTGTCTGACTTGGGCACTGCAGTGGCGGACCTGTCCACCCCATCTGCAGGGTCCACTGCAGTTGTGCCGGCACCCACGACATCTGTGTCATGCCCCCCAGTTGTGCCGGCACACACCATGTCAGACACCTCCACTGCAGTTGTCAGTGGCTCTCCAGCACCCACCACCCCTTCCCTGACTCCCCCTGGTGAGCCCTGATCCTGTCCCTGCGGTGCCTGGCCTGCCCCCCGGTTGCCCCTCCTAGTGGATTGTCCCTGGTATTGTGCAGGCATGCGTAGGGTGACATCTGCCAGTGTCACCCTGTTTGAACTTTGACAATGGACTGGCCATTGGCCTTTGCTCTTTTTTCAGGACTTCGTTTGGCCTCAACACATATGCTGAATAAAGCAACTTTCTTTTCTCTAGTGCTCATGCTTCAGATGTACATGTTGTTGGTGCAGCTAACCATGCCCTTGCTGCAGTGATGGTGATATCTGGTCTCATGATTATGAAGTGTTACTGTGCAGGAACCCATGTGGTCCAGGGGGAATGTGTCCTATCATGTGGTGTATCCATGTCATCAATAGCAGCATCTGAGGGTGTCATGTGTTCAGTATTTGGCAATGGGTTTCCTACTTACATTGGCAATTTCACATCTGTGGCTTCCACCCCTGCACATCTGTTGTGCCTGCCATCGTTGCATTTGTCTACTTCCCTGACCGTGTTGCCATCTCCAGTGGACATGCAGGTTTGGGCATCAATGGGGAGGGACTCATCCGTGTAGTCAGTGCAACATTGCTATACAAGTGTGTTGGATCTGTGCTGATGATTCCGTTGGCACATCCATGACCAGGCTGATGTGATGGGAGCCCTCATTTGGTGCTAATTGTTGATTGTGTGACCAAGTGCTCAGCTGACATGATGGGGCCCTACTGAGGCAACATATGGCACAGCTTTCCTCACACAGGAGTGGAGTCCCCTCATGGCAGTGTGTACACGTGTGACATTGCCTGCGCCCAAGGTGTGTGTTGTATGTGCATGTCTGTGTGTTCACTTCCATTCATCTGCGCATGCTGTGATCCCTAGTGTTGTACCTGTTTGTGATGCTTGCTGACTTGAGCTATGTTCCCCCAAAGTCTTCTCCCTGTGTTCTCTGTGATGTGGGTGCATGGCACATTACTGGTCATCAGGGTGTCACCCATAGGTGTGTTTGCTGTCAGGGCAGAGTTTGTGTGCTGACGCAGATGGGTCACAGTCAGGTTTCCCTTTGGCACTTGTTGTTTGCCCCTGTCATGTGATTTCCAGTTTGTGTTATCTTTCAGTGATTGTGACACGTTGTGTGTGTGACTGCTGGCACTCCTTAGGGTCCGGGCTGCAATGTTGGTTGTTGTCTATGTGTGTTCTTTGTGGGTGACCTTGGTTTCTTCATTGGTGTGTGACTGTGGCTGGGATCCCATTGGTCGGTGTGGTATTGCCGTCATGTCCATGTACAGCGTAGTGTGCAGTGTGTCAGACATTCAGGAGTCTTGTTGAGTGTCCATGTGTGATGTGTTTCTACACCTTGGTTCCCACCCACCACCCTGGAATAGTAATGGGTGCATGTGCAATGTCACCAGTGCATGTGTACTTCACTGCTGCACATTGTTGGAGGTCGAGGGGTGTGGTGTTGAGTGTGTGCAGATGAGAGTTGTTGCCCGGCTAGTCCCCTGCCTCCATGTTGGCCTTGGCTTACTGGCCATGCTGATTGATTTGTGCTTGTGTAGGTGTGATGGTAGTTAGTTGCTCAGGACACCTGACTGTGGTTCACAGTGTGAACGACATTTAGCTTTGTCATCACAGTGGTATTTTTCTTCAGCCCAGGGTCACCACATTGTGGGGGCCCTGGGGGTGGTGCTGTGGTGTGTCTGTGACTTGCTGTGTCAGTTGTTGTTCCTACGTGCCTGTGTGACATGTGTGTTTTGTGCTCCCTCTCACCTGTCAATGCCTGCTTGCCCACATAGGGGATTTGGATCCATGAGTTACCTTAGTGTGGCAGTGTATGCACATCTGTATGATTGGTATTCAGCTCTCCTCATGTGTTGTGTTGTTGCCTGGGGACAATGGCACCCCCACCCCTCACCTGCTGTGTATGATGACAGTGTTGGTCTGCCTGTTTGTGTTTGTGCATCTGCACCACTGCATTGGCATATCTTGGGTGTGCCATTGGCTGTATGTTGTTTGGTGTGTTTCCCCTGCTGTCCCTGGGACTCCTAGGTCATCGGTCAGCACAGTGATCATGGTTTGTGTGTCCCATTGCTGCCATGGTATGGTATCTGTTCACCTCACATCTGCTGTCTCCACAGGGTATCTGCATTTGTGTGCCCATTGGTGCAAATATGTGGTTCTGCATTCTGATGGTCACTTCTGTCATTGTGTCATTGATGACTGTTGACGGTCTCAGCCACCATGGGTGTTGTTTGTCTGCACATGGCCAAAGGAATGTTTCATTTGCACTGCAGTATTTGGCTCCCCCAATTTATGTTGCAATGGGACACATACACTACTTTGCCACAGATGAGTTTTTGGTTCTGTGACCAGGAATGATCCATGCAGTTTGGCAGTTGCAGCTCTTTCTTTGTCAACAATTACCTTTTGGTCACTGTGATGATGAGGGTGTAGACCCCATTGCCACAATGTTCAAAATGTGCTTCAGCTATGGACCCCACACTTGCCTTTTGGTCACTGTGATGATGGGGGTTTAGACCCCATTGCCACAATGGTCAAACTGTGCTTCAGCTATGGACCCCACACTTACCTTTTGGTCACTGTGATGATGGGGGTTTAGGCCCCATTGCCACAATGGTCAAAATGTGCTTCAGCTATGGACCCCACACTTGCCTTTTGGTCACTGTGATGATGGGGGTTTAGGCCCCATTGCCACAATGGTCATGGGCTGCTTGCATTGTGGGTGCCACACACATATATGTGTGGCACATGTGCTAGGGGGTCACATTGTATGTTCAATGTCATGTTCGGTGTTGTAGGCATTTGACACAGCCTGCTCACACGCTTGTCATGGTGGTGGGGGGATGTCTTAATCTTGCATTCCCTAGGTTGTGGTGTGCTTGTTGTGTCATGCATTGTCCATCCTATGAGTGGGGGTGGTAGTAGTGGTAGGCATCCAGCCCCCCTGGCTAAGGGTGGTGGTAGGCATCCAGCCCCCTGGCTAAGGGTGGTAGTAGTGGTGGGCATCCTGCCCCCTGGCTAAGGGTGGTAGTGGTGGGCATCTGGCACCCCCCTGGCTAAGGGTGGTAGTAGTGGTGGGCATCCTGCCCCCCTGGGTGAGGGTGGTAGTAGTGGTAGGCATCCTGCCCCCTGGTTGAGGGTGGTAGTAGTGGTAGGCATCCAGCCCCCCTGGCTAAGGGTGGTGGTAGGCATCCAGCCCCCCTGGCTAAGGGTGGTAGTAGTGGTGGGCATCCTGCCCCCCTGGGTGAGGGTGGTAGTAGTGGTAGGCATCCTGCCCCCCTGGTTGAGGGTGGTAGTAGTGGTAGGCATCCAGCCCCCCTGGCTAAGGGTGGTAGTAGTGGTGGGCATCCTGCCCCCCTGGGTGAGGGTGGTAGTAGTGGTAGGCATCCTGCCCCCTGGGTGGGGGTGGTAGTAGTGGTAGGCATCCAGCCCCCTGGCTAAGGGTGGTGGTAGGCATCCAGCCCCCCTGGCTAAGGGTGGTAGTAGTGGTGGGCATCCTGCCCCCTGGCTAAGGGTGGTAGTAGTGGTAGGCATCCTGCCCCCCTGGTTGAGGGTGGTAGTAGTGGTAGGCATCCAGCCCCCTGGCTAAGGGTGGTAGTAGTGGTGGGCATCCTGCCCCCTGGGTGAGGGTGGTAGTAGTGGTAGGCATCCTGCCCCCTGGCTAAGGGTGGTAGTAGTGGTGGGCATCCTGCCCCCCTGGGTGAGGGTGGTAGTAGTGGTAGGCATCCAGCCCCCTGGTTGAGGGTGGTAGTAGTGGTAGGCATCCAGCCCCCCTGGCTAAGGGTGGTGGTAGGCATCCAGCCCCCCTGGCTAAGGGTGGTAGTAGTGGTGGGCATCCTGCCCCCTGGCTAAGGGTGGTAGTGGTGGGCATCTGGCACCCCCTGGCTAAGGGTGGTAGTAGTGGTGGGCATCCTGCCCCCCTGGGTGAGGGTGGTAGTAGTGGTAGGCATCCTGCCCCCCTGGTTGAGGGTGGTAGTAGTGGTAGGCATCCAGCCCCCTGGCTAAGGGTGGTGGTAGGCATCCAGCCCCCCTGGCTAAGGGTGGTAGTAGTGGTGGGCATCCTGCCCCCCTGGGTGAGGGTGGTAGTAGTGGTAGGCATCCTGCCCCCCTGGTTGAGGGTGGTAGTAGTGGTAGGCATCCAGCCCCCTGGCTAAGGGTGGTAGTAGTGGTGGGCATCCTGCCCCCCTGGGTGAGGGTGGTAGTAGTGGTAGGCATCCTGCCCCCTGGGTGGGGGTGGTAGTAGTGGTAGGCATCCAGCCCCCCTGGCTAAGGGTGGTGGTAGGCATCCAGCCCCCCTGGCTAAGGGTGGTAGTAGTGGTGGGCATCCTGCCCCCTGGCTAAGGGTGGTAGTAGTGGTAGGCATCCTGCCCCCCTGGTTGAGGGTGGTAGTAGTGGTAGGCATCCAGCCCCCTGGCTAAGGGTGGTAGTAGTGGTGGGCATCCAGCCCCCCTGGCTAAGGGTGGTAGTAGTGGTGGGCATCCTGCCCCCCTGGGTGAGGGTGGTAGTAGTGGTGGGCATCCTGCCCCCCTGGGTGAGGGTGGTAGTAGTGGTAGGCATCCTGCCCCCTGGGTGGGGGTGGTAGTAGTGGTAGGCATCCAGCCCCCCTGGCTAAGGGTGGTGGTAGGCATCCAGCCCCCTGGCTAAGGGTGGTAGTAGTGGTGGGCATCCTGCCCCCCTGGGTGAGGGTGGTAGTAGTGGTAGGCATCCTGCCCCCCTGGTTGAGGGTGGTTGGCATCCAGCCCCCCTGGGTTGGGGTGGTGGCGCGCATTCAGGCCCCTGTGTGCATATGTGGCATTGGTGATGGGCATCCCGCCCCTATGGTGCTGCTGTTGCTGGTGTAAGTATATTCAGATTCCCAGTGTATGTGTGTGATGTGTCGTGTACGTGTTGTATGTGTTTTGTGGTTGGTGTCTGACTTACCTTCTGCGCCGTACGCGTCCGTGCCTGTTCCGGTAGTAGATGTAGAATATTGGTATGATCGGGACGAAGGGATTCATGGTTGGTTCGTGTCGTTCGTCCTTCTCGTTGCTTCGCGTCGTCCTCGTCGCTTGGCTTCGTCCTCGCCGCTTCGCGTCGTCCTCGTCGGTGCTGTGTTCGTCTCGTAGCCGTGGATCGTGTTGTGGCGCGATTCGGAGCTTATGTGCGCCTCTCCCGGATGCTTTGACGTGCCGTGCGTAGCGACGGGTTCGGCGCGTACGGAAAGCGCATCGTACTTGTCCGGCCGGACGGGGCTGCATTTTCCCTTCCGTGCGACTCGATTCGGCGTTTCCGGATTCGCCTCGGTCGGAGAACAGGACCTGGTTTGGGTGAGTACGGCTCGGCCGGGATTTTTGCTGTTGTGCGCATCGTACTTGCTCGTTCGGTGTACTGTACGGATCGGTCGGGAAACTGGCTTTCGCATGGCTTTTTTCCCGACCGAATAGTATTGGGTGCGCCTCCGACCGAGATCGGAATCGGCCCCATAATCTCTGGGGACGGCATTTCCGCCGTCGGGATAACAATGTCAGTTTCCGACAGGCTTTCCATGTTGGGCTGTCTGACATGGAAAGCCTGTCGGAAAGTAACTCTGGGGGCCCCTATTGTTCCACGGCCTCCTGTTGGAGGCTGAGGGGGCACCCATGGTGCCCCTTGTTAATCCCTGCACCGCGTGGCAGGCATCTTGAGGTACCGGACAGACGGTGCAGGGATTAACAGAATCTTCCATTTCCATGGGAGCTTGTGCTTTGGCCAGTTTATGGCCACAGCACAAGCTCCTATAGAGAAATGGGAGTATGCGACTGCAGCATTTGCTTTGTAATGACGGTGTCGGTCCCGAGACCTCGGCGATGTCAGGCTAATAATGTATTATTGTTTGGAATCATGCAGGGTATGAATTATCATAATACAATAATTTTTTTCCATTCAGAGGCCCCTATAATATTTATTTCCTGGCACTCCCAAAGACCTTAAGACGACACTAGACCAAACCATTGAATAAACCAAATAACTCCTCATCCTGGCTAGGCTCTATAGCATAGTTTTCAA
The DNA here is from genome assembly GCA_963921515.1 of Calotriton arnoldi. Taxonomy (NCBI): domain Eukaryota; kingdom Metazoa; phylum Chordata; class Amphibia; order Caudata; family Salamandridae; genus Calotriton; species Calotriton arnoldi. Next base: position 2,719 of record CAWUFW010028402.1, on the reverse strand, counting down.
ATGCGGATCAGTAGGATGGAGTACTTACTGGTCCCAGTAAGCCCTCATACTGTTGGGTGAGGTTTTTACCAGGGGTAGTAAACAGCTTCTTATCTGGATTCACCACATTGGAATAAGTCAGAGCCCTGATTCAGAATATGCATCTAACTTCTAACTTCCAACTTCTGTGCAAAGCACTGTGCGTGAATGGATAGGAATTATAATTTGTGCTGCAATCAACCCACCCCACGGGTAATTTTCACAAGGTAAATTTCAGCAGGTCAATGGCCACGTTTCCCGAGGGAAAAATCCATGCTAAATTCTGATAGGTGCAGAATTTTGTAGAAATCAACCTAATTTGGCATGTTATTTCACATTTTTTATGACTACTTGAAAGAGTAAATGTTGACTAAATATAATAAATACTACACTCCAATATTATTACATCACTCCTAACCTCAGAATTCCATTCCCTGCAGAAACTCTTCATTGCCATTGGATTTCAACCCCCCCACTCGAATCATGCCTACCTCTTCGCAGTCATCACTGTGCAATCCACCTATCGTTCCCTAATTACACTACAGCCCTGCCCCCTGTCGTGTAATACCTATATTACCTATACAGGATCTGCGCGTTTGGATAACATAAACTGTGGAACTGGTGGCGGACTGATTCCGTGCACCCACACCGGATACATTAGCCTGTCTGTATTAGCTAGCTCACAGTGCCACTATAATCTCCTCTTATCACGGAGAGAATAGATTCTGGCAACCTCAGAACATGACAACCCTGATCCCCCAGGATCGTGGAAGCAATATACTACCTTTCTCTCAGTCACTCGTGCTCACTTAGTTTGTCTCAGAGATACACAGAATAACCATACTGGGTGTTTGTCAATAAGGATTTATTGAACAGTTGTTATTCTAGTGTAGAATATATGAGCTGCAACAACCATTAGACAGTAGCTGAGATATATGATTAGCAATATTACAAAAGTAAAGGGATGGTATAGTTCTACCATCTTGCAGAAATCATGAATATATACACGTACATAAAACACATGATAAAAAGTGCGTACTCATACGATGTCTCCCTAACTAGATGTACCTAAATGTACCTAGTGTCGTGGCCTGGAATCCTCAGGATCGTACGTTGCTCAATAATGGTCCACCTCTCGACACCCCCACGGTCTGATTAGATATACACAGACACTATGGAGTGATCAAGCGGGGGAAGGGAAGGAAGGGAACAGCAGGGAGGGAGACCTGTAAAATAATGACACAGGGATCAGCAAACAACAGTGTAGAATTATTTCCTACCCTTACCCCACTTCAAATGGTACCTATCTAGGGAACCGTACCTGTAAAGAAAATAAACTTCTCCTCGAAATCGGTTAACCTATATGGTATGTGGTTGCACTCAGTCAGATCTAAAAGAAAAGCATTATAGTCAACTAGTACAGTAACACCCCCTTTTACAGTAGTCTTTGGGAACGGGAGCTATAACAATCTGACCTACCAATTAGGTAGATTATGAAGGCTGAAACAGGGGTGCGGAAGAGCTGTCCTCCTGCTCACTCACTGCACTCCTGCTAAAGAAATACACAAAGAAACAGGCATGACTTCAAAGACCACAATGCACCACACACTCCCAGGCAGACACGAAATATATCCGGCACATTTCCCCAATGCTTCTTGATCAAATGGCCATACGAAATGGATAACAAAGAATAAAGGATGGTTTCCCGGTAAGAAACTCCTCGTTTCTTCCTTCGACCCAACTATGGGGCCGATTCTGATGCGGGTTGGAAAAGCTTCCCGACCGAATTGGTTGGGAAATGGTGTCCGACCCACTCGGATCGGGAAAGTCCGACCGGCGGAGTAGGATGCATCTGGATGCTTCCAGATACGATTTGGTTGAACTCCCATTGACTTCAAGGGGAACATTTGTTCCTAACCGCATCAGAATTGGGCCCTCGGTCGGGAAGACACGTTCCCGATCCGATTTGGAAGGAGCAAATGCCGTTAGGAGGCCTTCCTAACCGCATCAGAATCAGGCCCTCGGTCGGGAAGCTTTTCCAACCCGCATCAGAATCGGGCCCAATGTCTTAAACAGTTCGTATTTTGATTGTGTAGGCGTTTTCCCCGCATGAACCGCTGCTTGCCGGTTCTCCAACGAGAGAAAACGCTCCGGTAGTCACTAAGCCCAACACCGGTTCAGCGTGATGTTTTTATCCCTGGTTGCCACCAAGGGGTGAAAAGACCTAGTAACGGCTGGGGAGATTCCTCCCTTTGGGATTGTGCTCAACAAAGACAGTTGCTCCGCAATGAACCTATGAACCTGGTTCAACCAACGGAGCAACGTGAAGACAGCACAATGCCCTCGCCACTCAGGAAAGAGCTGCCTCTTTCAGATAACCAACAAACGAAGCGTGGTGCTCGAAGCACCCTTACCAGCCTCTTCTCGTCACCGTCGCAGCTCCTGCAAAGAGTAATCGGCACCTCTCCGATGCCCCGGAAGCTTTTTTCAGTGAAATGTCTCAGCGCGTGTTGACGTCACCGACGTCAGACCCGCAAATGTTCAAGGGGGCTGTAGTTTTCTACTGCCGATATCACGCTCTTGCGCGTCGCTGCAGTGTTCCTCCAATGCCCTTCCTATGGGACGTGACACCTAGCATCTATGTAGGTGTTATGCCTAGAATCCCTCTAGGATCTAGTCCACCCCATTACCTGAGAGTTTA
>CAWUFW010028401.1:0-21983 GCA_963921515.1 Calotriton arnoldi | reverse complement strand
CCTACCACTACTACCACCCTCACCCAGGGGGGCAGGATGCCCACCACTACTACCACCCTTAGCCAGGGGGTGCCAGATGCCCACCACCACTACCACCCTTAGCCAGGGGGGCTGGATGCCTACCACTACTACCACCCTCACCCAGGGCGGGCTGGATGCCTACCACCACCCTTAGCCAGGGGGGCTGGATGCCTACCACTACTACCACCCCCACCCAGGGGGCAGGATGCCTACCACTACTACCACCCTCACCCAGGGGGCAGGATGCCCACCACTACTACCACCCCCACCCAGGGGGCAGGATGCCTACCACTACTACCACCCTCACCCAGGGGGGCAGGATGCCCACCACTACTACCACCCTCACCCAGGGGGCAGGATGCCCACCACTACTACCACCCTTAGCCAGGGGGCTGGATGCCTACCACTACTACCACCCTCAGCCAGGGGGCTGGATGCCTACCACTACTACCACCCTCAACCAGGGGGCAGGATGCCTACCACTACTACCACCTCACCCAGGGGGCAGGATGCCCACCACTACTACCACCCTTAGCCAGGGGGCTGGATGCCTACCACCACCCTTAGCCAGGGGGCTGGATGCCTACCACTACTACCACCCCACCCAGGGGGCAGGATGCCTACCACTACTACCACCCTCACCCAGGGGGCAGGATGCCCACCACTACTACCACCCTCACCCAGGGGGGCAGGATGCCCACCACTACTACCACCCTCACCCAGGGGGGCAGGATGCCCACCACTACTACCACCCTTAGCCAGGGGGGCTGGATGCCTACCACCACCCTTAGCCAGGGGGGCTGGATGCCTACCACTACTACCACCCTCAACCAGGGGGGCAGGATGCCTACCACTACTACCACCCTCACCCAGGGGGGCAGGATGCCCACCACTACTACCACCCTTAGCCAGGGGGCAGGATGCCCACCACTACTACCACCCTTAGCCAGGGGGCTGGATGCCTACCACCACCCTTAGCCAGGGGGCTGGATGCCTACCCCTACTACCACCCTCAACCAGGGGGCAGGATGCCTACCACTACTACCACCCTCACCCAGGGGGCAGGATGCCCACCACTACTACCACCCTTAGCCAGGGGGCAGGATGCCTACCACTACTACCACCCTCACCCAGGGGGCAGGATGCCCACCACTACTACCACCCTTAGCCAGGGGGCAGGATGCCCACCACTACTACCACCCCCACCCAGGGGGCAGGATGCCCACCACTACTACCACCCTTAGCCAGGGGGCAGGATGCCTACCACTACTACCACCCCCACTCATAGGATGGACAATGCATGACACAACAAGCACACCACAACCTAGGGAATGCAAGATTAAGACATCCCCCCACCACCATGACAAGCGTGTGAGCAGGCTGTGTCAAATGCCTACAACACCGAACATGACATTGAACATACAATGTGACCCCCTAGCACATGTGCCACACATATATGTGTGTGGCACCCACAATGCAAGCAGCCCATGACCATTGTGGCAATGGGGCCTAAACCCCCATCATCACAGTGACCAAAAGGCAAGTGTGGGGTCCATAGCTGAAGCACATTTTGACCATTGTGGCAATGGGGTCTAAACCCCCATCATCACAGTGACCAAAAGGCAAGTGTGGGGTCCATAGCTGAAGCACATTTTGACCATTGTGGCAATGGGGTCTAAACCCCCATCATCACAGTGACCAAAAGGTAAGTGTGGGGTCCATAGCTGAAGCACAGTTTGACCATTGTGGCAATGGGGTCTAAACCCCATCATCACAGTGACCAAAAGGCAAGTGTGGGGTCCATAGCTGAAGCACATTTTGACCATTGTGGCAATGGGGTCTACACCCTCATCATCACAGTGACCAAAAGGTAATTGTTGACAAAGAAAGAGCTGCAACTGCCAAACTGCATGGATCATTCCTGGTCACAGAACCAAAAACTCATCTGTGGCAAAGTAGTGTATGTGTCCCATTGCAACATACATTGGGGGAGCCAAATACTGCAGTGCAAATGAAACATTCCTTTGGCCATGTGCAGACAAACAACACCCATGGGGGCTGAGACCGTCAACAGTCATCAATGACACAATGACAGAAGTGACCATCAGAATGCAGAACCACATATTTGCACCAATGGGCACACAAATGCAGATACCCTGTGGAGACAGCAGATGTGAGGTGAACAGATACCATACCATGGCAGCAATGGGACACACAAACCATGATCACTGTGCTGACCGATGACCTAGGAGTCCCAGGGACAGCAGGGGAAACACACCAAACAACATACAGCCAATGGCACACCCAAGATATGCCAATGCAGTGGTGCAGATGCACAAACACAAACAGGCAGACCAACACTGTCATCATACACAGCAGGTGAGGGGTGGGGGTGCCATTGTCCCCAGGCAACAACACAACACATGAGGAGAGCTGAATACCAATCATACAGATGTGCATACACTGCCACACTAAGGTAACTCATGGATCCAAATCCCCTATGTGGGCAAGCAGGCATTGACAGGTGAGAGGGAGCACAAAACACACATGTCACACAGGCGCGTAGGAACAACAACTGACACAGCAAGTCACAGACACACCACAGCACCACCCCCAGGGCCCCCACAATGTGGTGACCCTGGGCTGAAGAAAAATACCACTGTGATGACAAAGCTAAATGTCGTTCACACTGTGAACCACAGTCAGGTGTCCTGAGCAACTAACTACCATCACACCTACACAAGCACAAATCAATCAGCATGGCCAGTAAGCCAAGGCCAACATGGAGGCAGGGGACTAGCCGGGCAACAACTCTCATCTGCACACACTCAAGACCACACCCCTCGACCTCCAACAATGTGCAGCAGTGAAGTACACATGCACTGGTGACATTGCACATGCACCCATTACTATTCCAGGGTGGTGGGTGGGAACCAAGGTGTAGAAACACATCACACATGGACACTCAACAAGACTCCTGAATGTCTGACACACTGCACACTACGCTGTACATGGACATGACGGCAATACCACACCGACCAATGGGATCCCAGCCACAGTCACACACCAATGAAGAAGCCAAGGTCACCCACAAAGAACACACATAGACAACAACCAACATTGCAGCCCGGACCCTAAGGAGTGCCAGCAGTCACACACACAACGTGTCACAATCACTGAAAGATAACACAAACTGGAAATCACATGACAGGGGCAAACAACAAGTGCCAAAGGGAAACCTGACTGTGACCCATCTGCGTCAGCACACAAACTCTGCCCTGACAGCAAACACACCTATGGGTGACACCCTGATGACCAGTAATGTGCCATGCACCCACATCACAGAGAACACAGGGAGAAGACTTTGGGGGAACATAGCTCAAGTCAGCAAGCATCACAAACAGGTACAACACTAGGGATCACAGCATGCGCAGATGAATGGAAGTGAACACACAGACATGCACATACAACACACACCTTGGGCGCAGGCAATGTCACACGTGTACACACTGCCATGAGGGGACTCCACTCCTGTGTGAGGAAAGCTGTGCCATATGTTGCCTCAGTAGGGCCCCATCATGTCAGCTGAGCACTTGGTCACACAATCAACAATTAGCACCAAATGAGGGCTCCCATCACATCAGCCTGGTCATGGATGTGCCAACGGAATCATCAGCACAGATCCAACACACTTGTATAGCAATGTTGCACTGACTACACGGATGAGTCCCTCCCCATTGATGCCCAAACCTGCATGTCCACTGGAGATGGCAACACGGTCAGGGAAGTAGACAAATGCAACGATGGCAGGCACAACAGATGTGCAGGGGTGGAAGCCACAGATATGAAATTGCCAATGTAAGTAGGAAACCCATTGCCAAATACTGAACACATGACACCCTCAGATGCTGCTATTGATGACATGGATACACCACATGATAGGACACATTCCCCCTGGACCACATGGGTTCCTGCACAGTAACACTTCATAATCATGAGACCAGATATCACCATCACTGCAGCAAGGGCATGGTTAGCTGCACCAACAACATGTACATCTGAAGCATGAGCACTAGAGAAAAGAAAGTTGCTTTATTCAGCATATGTGTTGAGGCCAAACGAAGTCCTGAAAAAGAGCAAAGGCCAATGGCCAGTCCATTGTCAAAGTTCAAACAGGGTGACACTGGCAGATGTCACCCTACGCATGCCTGCACAATACCAGGGACAATCCACTAGGAGGGGCAACCGGGGGCAGGCCAGGCACCGCAGGGACAGGATCAGGGCTCACCAGGGGGAGTCAGGGAAGGGGTGGTGGGTGCTGGAGAGCCACTGACAACTGCAGTGGAGGTGTCTGACATGGTGTGTGCCGGCACAACTGGGGGCATGACACAGATGTCGTGGGTGCCGGCACAACTGCAGTGGACCCTGCAGATGGGGTGGACAGGTCCGCCACTGCAGTGCCCAAGTCAGACAGGGCGGTAGTGGACTCCACTGCAGTGCCTACCTCCAGGGGAGGAGAATGGGGAACAGGCAAGGTGGGTTGGACAGAGGGGGGGACACCCTCACCACATCAGTGGCACAGACAAGCGCAGCGGGGGGTGTGGTGCTGGGAGAGCAAGTGGCAGGGGGAGAAGGCCGGAGCATCTTGGGGATGGTATATCTGTGGGTGGGGGAACCTGGGGCAGGGTGTGGTGGGGGCACCTGTGCAGTGGGGGCCTGAGGGATGGAGGACGGAGACCTTGTGCCTGAGCTGCAGGGCGGTGGCGGGGTCTTGCTCTTAGCACTCCGGGGGACTTGCGGGTGGGGGCCTCAGTCCGTCTGCGCCTGGGGGAGGGTGTCCAGGGGCGAGGGGCACTCTGCTCCGTGTGGGTGGGCTTCCTCTTCCCCCGGGATGCTGGAGCAGCTTCATCGGTGGGGAAGAGGCCGAGGTCACAGAGGAAGAGCTGCTGTGACTTTGGGGTTGCAGGTGAGGCAAGGGAGGGTGCTTTGGAGGGAGAGGGAACTGAGGACTGCGCAGTGCATGTGGATGCGTGTGTGTGTTCCAGGGCCCCATCCCCTGTGAGTCTGGCTTCAGTCCCCTGAATGTGCTTGCGTGTGCGTTTTGTCATTGGCGTGTGTGTCAGTGTGCTGGATGTGTGTGTGCTGGTGTGTGCCAGTGTGTGTGTGCCTGGGATGGGTAAGGTGCTGGGGAGTGTGGATGGAGCAGAGGCAGGAGGGGTGAGGGACCGTTTGAGGAGGGACACTGCTGCCGTCAGGGAGGAGTCCATGGACCTATTGCCCCTCTGTAGGTCAGACATGCCCGATGAGATGCCCTCCATGAACGACACCAGCTGAGTCAACAGCGCGGTGTGCGCATGGAGGACACTCAGCATGGCTGTCTGCCCTACATGGAGCTGGCGAAGGAGGTACACAGACTCCTCACTCAGGGCAGCAGGGGACACAGGGGCAGGGGGTGCGGTGCCTGGCCCAAAGGAGACACGCTCCCGGACATGGGAGCCTCCACGGACCTGGGGAATGGGAGCCGATGGGAGGGCGGTGGTGGTGCTGGTGGTGGCGGGGACAGCAACACTAGCTGGGGTGTGGTGGCTGCTGACACCCGCCTCCACAAGGGAGTCATCCTCCGAGTTGCTCTGGTCCTCAGCTGAGGTGGATGCTGCTGAGGACTCCTCGGTGTGGCTCCCTCGCCCTCCGTGCCACTGGGTCCCTCCGACCACTCCTCGGCTGCTGACCCAGTCTGGCTCTCCGGCTCCTCCTGGTCCGTGGAGCTGTCCCCTTCCGTGGCCGTGGATGTATCTGCAAACAATGGGGAAACAGACAGACATCAGTCACCTGCACATAACGCACACACCACTGTGAGCACAGCACATCACAGAGCAAGCCCTGGCATCATTAGTTGTACATTGCTAAAAGTGCACTAATTGAACAGGAGAAGTCAATTGTCAGTCTGATGCCAAGCATGGCACTCACATCCCACATGGCCTTGCACCCATCTGTCTGGTGTCTGTTGGATTGCAACACCCCAGTGTTGACACATGCACCAAGTACACAGTAGTTGGACAGTGCAGAGAACACGGTGTGGACACATCACAGCTCTTGCCACTGAGTCAGTACAGGTTTACGGATGTAAGGGATGCCCAGAGTCAAATAGGAAATGCATGTGATGCATACCAGCGACAGACACCATGATGCACCCATGTCCTGATAGCCAGCGCCACTATGGTGTGCATGTAGCACATGTCACTCCCCTGCAGGATCACCAATCAGTAGACACATGCCATGGCGGAGGCATGACTGCAAAGTCATACATCACTGTCTCAGTGATGTATGACTTTGCAGCCAGACAACAACACTCTGCACTGTGTCACAATAGTAGGTCATGGGGAATGCAAGTCCTGGAGCTGCACAAGTGCACATGTACATCCCCCCACAACACATCCTCTTAACCCTCATCTGTCCAGGTCATACCTATTGGACATATGGGAGACCTGTGACACTACCCTCTGAACCTGAGCCCCTCACACTCTGCTGTGCATGGGGAACAGCTGCCTGAACTTCACATTTACATGCCCCAGTCTGCATGGGCAGCTGATCAGACACCTATGTGTCACACAAGTATCGTCTCCTATGGTCACATCTCCAGTGGCATGCTGAGCCCCTACCAAGAAACTCCACAGCAGTCCTGGCGACTAATCCACAGCACACTGACACAGAGGCAGACACCTGAGGGGCAAATCACTGTGCACAATGTGTCCTCTGATACACGGGAGTGGGAGTACAGAGTGTATTGTATGGCCTGGAGTAGGCATGACTGTCCAGCCCCACATGAATGAGGGATGAGCCCTGGACTGTAGGCAGCTGGCTAAGTATGTGTGACACACGTCATATACATACTCCTGGGGCCCAAACATTGTTCCCACCCGCAGCATGGGTGTGTGCCAGGTACCCCAGCCACATGTGGTGGATCAGCTCAGCAATTGGACCACAGATCAAAGTAACACGCTGAATACATGTCAGAATACAGGCATTGTGTAAGCAATGGACCCACCCATGATGCCCACCACAGAGTCAGGGAAACAGATGCTGTCTCCCACCTTGAGTCAAGCAAACTGCAAGGACACAGTCCTAAGTGACAGAATTCCCTGCATGTAAGGGCCACACCTGGGTATCAGATGAGGAGTGGGCAGTGCACAATAGAGGGACATGGCTCCTGGACAACATGACTGCTGTACTGTGGCAGTTCAACCTGGCCCGAGGAGGGCACATAACATGTTAGACAGAGTACACAGTGCAGTCTTTGACTCACCCCTCCTTGCTGCTCTCTGGCCTTCAGCTGCCCATCCAGGTCTGGAAAGACCACCGCCAGGATCCTGAGCATGTGGGGGTCAGGGTCCGTGTTCCGCCCCTCCTGCGAGGAGGCGACAGCTTCAGCTGGACCCGTGCAATCCTCCGGGTCCAGCCCCGAAGGTCCTGCCACCTCTTTTGGCAGTTGCGGATCCGGCGCTTGTAGACCCCCACGGACCGGACAGCCCGGACGATGTCCTTCCAGATCTCATGCTTCCGATGGGCAGAAGCCTGTCAGGATGACAAAGTGATAAGGACATTACTACACATGCAACATATCCGTGCATGACACAGTTGCATATACATGTCGCAATCACAGGGGCACATGGTGTACCCAGGCAGTGCACGGCTGCCCATGGACAGTTTTCCAGAAGTCACTACATGGTATCATAGCATGGGGAGTAAAACCCTGTTCAGAAGCACTGTCACTGCACCATACCTGTCCAGTGCAAGTCACTACACACTATGGGGGTGACAACTACTCAGTGAGCCTGCTAGCCAGTGGTGTGCTGACTCTCAGCCTTGCTAGTCAGACAAAATGCACATTCAGAAAGGCAGTGCACAGAACACTCACCTGCTCCTCTGGTGTCCCATACAGCTTGCTGTACTGTGGAAGTAGGCTGTCCAGCAGGGCCTGGTTCTCTTCAAGGCTGAAGGCTGGGGCTCTCTCCACAGTACGTGCCATTGCAGGGTCCAGAGGGGCAGAGACAGCAGCAGTGCAGTGGCAGATGTCGTCCTGGAGCATGTAGTGCAGGCAAGTGGGCTCTCAGGGGAACATGCAGCAATATATATGTGCTGGAGAGGCAGATACTGTCCCTTGTGTCCAAAGTGATAGGTCCAAGTCGCTTGCATCTTCTGAATCTGGCCAATCCATGGAATAGCAGCACCAAAACACGCCCACAGCATCCTTCAAATCTTCAACTTCATGACATACATGATTTTGCAACATTGTTGTGGGTGACCAACTGATTTTCCAGCAACCGACTCGTTCGAATATTCGAAAACGCGTCCGTTGCCAGGCAAGCCCATTGTCAATGGGTGCGCACCGATCGGTCCATTGCTGTTCAACGCGCACAGGGGTACAACGCGTACCCGCACACATTGAAAGCAATGGGCCGGCCGGAGGCACCGATCGGTCCATTGCTGTTCAACGCGCACAGGGGTACAACGCGTACCCGCACACATTGAATGCAATGGGCCGGCCGGAGGCACCGATCGGTCCATTGCTGTTCAACGCGCACAGGGGTACAACGCGTACCCGCACACATTGAAAGCAATGGGCCGGCCGGAGGCACCGATCGGTCCATTGCTGTTCAACGCGCACAGGGGTACAACGCGTACCCGCACACATTGAATGCAATGGGCCGGCCGGAGGCACCGATCGGTCCATTGCAGTACAACGCGCACAGGGGTACAACGCGTACCCGCACACATTGAATGCAATGGGCCGGCCGGAGGCACCGATCGGTCCATTGCAGTACAACGCATCACTGTACATGTGACTGGCATATGTCAGCATGCCTGTCTCAGATGGACATATGCCAGCCACAGATAGCTCCCAGGGAGTGAGGGGCACACCTACATCACGACAGCCTGTCCAAACCTTATCATAAGGCATGTAAGGCTGCATTTCCTATTGTGTGTATGTTGGTGTACATGTTGTCCTGTGGGTGTCACCTGTGGGCAGCCACCCCCAGGCTGTGCACGTGTTCATGGGGACAGGATCATGGGTGTTACGTGTACGTGACCACTGTGATGTGCAACTGTTCATATCTGTGCATGTGCCATGGTCACATTTCACAGTGGTGTTTGTGTATGTCATGTCACATACCCCGTGAGTCCCATGTGGGACGGTATGTTTGAGCCAGGGTGTCCCAGTGGCACAATAGTGATGGCCCTCCACAGTCTTTGTGCATGTAGTGTTTACAATGTCTCTGATTTCATGTGCACAATGGGAGACAGTCTCCACATCCACGTTGTGTGTGCATGGACTCTGATGTTGTGCGTGTGTGTCACAGACGTCCATGGCTCTCCTGCCATGGCAAGTGTGGCCACTACCTGTGGGGGTCATGTTTGTTTTGTTGTGGTGTACACATGATACTCCAGGTGATGCCAGTGTCCATGTGGCATTACAGGGTCCCTGGGAATGTGCCTGTCGTTGAGCTGTGGTGCCTGGGGCACATCTGTCCTCACATGTCACTGGGGGGTGACTGTGACACAGCATCATGATATCCAATGGGCCAAACAGGGACAAATTGATGCCACCTGTAGGACCGTGTTGACAGATGTTGGCCATGTATGTACCATAAATGTCGTTCCGGTACTGCACACTTCATGTAGTTGTGCCTCATGATGATGTATGTTGGGATCTTGAGTGTGTTCAATGCCGCATATGTGGGGTGACTGACGATCTTGCTTACTTCTCCTCTGCACTGCAGGGCTCCTGCTGTCCATCGGCCATTCCCAGACCTGGCAACGATGGTGGAACGGGACAGCATCCGACGGTACCGCTTCACCAGGCAGCTGATTGAGGATTTTGCAGTGCAGTTGTCCCCACATTTGCAGCCTGGCCGGCCGTATCCTACAGCGCTGACCCCCAAGGTGAAGGTGATGGCAGCCCTACACTTCTTTGCCACCGGTACCTTCCAACATACTGTGGCGTCTGCTGGTGGGATGTCACAGACCATGTTCAGCCGTGTGCTCCGCGATGTTTTGGCGGCAATGTTGCTCTTCCTGAACCGGTACATCTATTTCCCTAGACTGCGACGACTCACTGACGTGAAGAGTGACTTTTATGCCCTGGGGAGGATGCCGCATGTCATTGGCTCCATTGATGGGACACATGTGGCTTTGGTACCACCACAGGCCCAGGAGCAGGCCTACAGGAACCGCAAGCACTACCACTCGGTCAATGCACTGGTGGTGTGTCTTGCAGACATGACCATCACACACGTGTGTGCCCGTTTCCCTGGTTCAGCACACGATGCCTTTGTGATGAGGAGTAGTCGCATCCCCAGGTTGATGGCACAGATGCAGAACCAGCGTGCCTGGCTTGTCGGTGTGTACTGACTTTGTGCCATTGTGTGTGATCTGATCTGTAGTATTCCGCCCACTTTTCCAAGTCAGCTGATGTGCACTTGTCTGTCCGTAGGTGACTCGGGATACCCCAACATGCCGTGGTTGCTGACACCCCTCAGGAACCCTGTGACACCTGCCCAGATGCGCTACAATGAGGCACATGGTCGGACCAGGAGAGTGATTGAGCGGACCTTTGGTCTCCTGAAGAGCCGCTTCCGCTGCCTGGACAAGACCGGAGGGTCCCTCCCATATGCCCCTGCGAAAGTGTGCAAGATTATCATCGTCTGCTGCATGCTCCACAACCTGGCAGTGCGGAAGGAGTTGCCTCTCATCCAGGATGACGATGACCAACATCCGCCACCTGTGGAGGATCCTGGCCTGGACCACGATGCCAGTGACGATGATGATGATGATGGTGATGGTGATGTCCGCACACAGCTCATCACCAACTTCTTTAGCTGAATGTGAGTATCCTGAGGTGTCATGTCAATGATGTGAGTTGGCATGATGTGTGGGTGGTGCTCTGGTGCTGTTGGAGTGTGTCCATGGGCTACTTGACTGGATGTGTGTTGCGATGTGTGCTTACAGGTGGGCTGTACTCCCCAACAGTGTTCACATGCTAACTTGGTTCTGGGTGGGTATCTTGTAACATGTATTGTGCATGAGTTTTGCTGTTCTGTCCTGTACTGCATTGCTTTTGACTGTGTGTCATTTCTGTCCTTCACAGGGTACTTTCAGATTCGTTTGGTCAACTGTGTCCACCGACGACGTGATTGCACATCCAGGCTGGTAGCTGTTGTGTCCCTACAGGTGATGTGCGCCACACCCATGGACTTCCTTCTGTCTACAGTTGTTGACTGTGTGCCCGCTACCAGGTGGGGTTACCTTGCATCTGTAGTGGTTACGGCATGTTGCTACTGTGTAATAAACCTGTGCTTCACTTAGTGATGTGCGTTGTCTGTGGTCACACATTTGACTGCCATTTGCTTACTGCACCTGTGGGCTACTTGACTACAACTGGGAATGGGTGTGGTGTCTGTGCATTGCACCGTCTTCCCTGGCAACATCAGTGTAGGCAATGAGTCAGATGGCCTAGGTGTGTATGTGTTGTGTAGCCCTGGTGGTGTGTCTCCCTCATATGTGTCACGTTGCCTGTACTCACATGCCTGTGTTGTCCTTGCTGTTGCAGTTCGCATACACTGTGTAATTTTGCAGTTCATCATCCCCATAACAGCACCCACGTTGGAATCACGACAGAGGCAAGTATGATGTATTAGTGTGTTTATTGTGATAATAGTGCATAGGATGGATTGTGCTGTACATGAATCTTGCAATCCCAAGTTCCTAGATGAATAGAAAGTCCAGGTAGACAGGATCCCCAGTATCGGGGCCACTGTTGTCTGACACATTGTTCCAACTTATACTCCCCATGCAATGTGTGGGAGTAGTGTTGCCATCAACAGGGTGAACAGTCTGTGCACAAAGGCGAAAATCCAGAACAGGTTCAGGCTTCCTGGGAGTTGCGCTTGGCCATCAGCCTCTCACTTTCCCCTCCTCGGACGACCCCTCTTCTTGGGGGGCCCTCAAGTGCAGGCTGCTGCGGTGCAGGGGACTCTCCGCCAGAGTCCTCCTCCCTCCCTGTGGCAGTTGCAGTTTGTTCGGTACCAGATGTTGTTGGCACACAGGGAGGTGTGGACTGGTTGCTGTTCATCTGGCGGAGGCATTGTAAAATGTCCCTGTGCACCGCCGTCATCTCATGTAGTACATCCCACTTGGACTCCACGCGGGTCATGTGGGAGTCCACACGTGACATGTGGGAGTCCACACGTGACATGTGTGACTCCACTTGGGACATGTGGGAGCCCAAGCGGGCATGATGGGCAGCCTGCTGCTGTTTGATGTCTCTGAGGAGCCCCACTACCTGGCTGAGCTCTCCGGTGCTGGACTGGTACGCATCAGCTATGCGTACCAGTTGTGGGTCTTCATGCACACCAGCAACGTCTGCAAGCAGCGACCTCTGTCTCCCACCCCTCCCACCACCCCTGCTGACATGTGCAGTGTGTGCAGTTGCACGCACAGATAACCCTGGTCCACCTTGGGGGTTGGTGGTGGTGGTGGTGTCCATGGCCCCAGGTTGGTCCAGGGTCACTGCGCTGGTGTTGTTCCTTATTCTGTCCATGTCGGCAGGGATGGTATTCGTGGTGACAGTCGTTGGAGGGGTGGGTGCAGGGGGTGCAGCTGGTGGACCTGCTGGTGCTGCAGCTGGTGGTCCTGCTGGTGCAGCATGTTGACTTGCACCGGATGTGCCAGGTTGTTCATCGTCCGAGGAGGACAGAGGCTGTACGACGCCAGTGAGCTCGGCATCCTCTTGAGCCTGGGACTGGGACTCCTCAGCGTCTGCTGCTGTGTCCCTATCATCACCTGTTTTTGGGAGACACAAACAATGTATGTCATGTTTCTGCAGGCATCAGTGGTTGACACACCTGACAGTTGTGACTGTGCCTCGGGGTGCGGGCCTGTACATTGTATTGTCCTAAGTCGTCACAGTCAGGGGTTGATATTGGTGTGGCACATTGTCCTGCATTATTTGGGCATTTCTATGTATTCTCTGGGGTGTGAACATGGTCTGCATTGATTGTGTTTGGTTGACAGCCAGACCTCCTTCCCACCCACCCACCCACCCAGTCAGTTATCCCACCATGGAACGTGCTTGCATTGCAGGGAGTGTAAGTTGTCTCTCAGGATGTCAGTCAGTGGTGTCCTGCTGTTTGTTGGTGCACAGTTGGCAGCAGGGCCTTGTGCTCCCCACAGCAGTAGCCAGTGTCAGCCATCTTGTGAGTCCTTCTCCACTCCCTGTGATGTGAGCATGGTTCAGGGTGGTGTTGATGGGCCAGTTGTGAGGCTGAGCAATGTCTGTGACTACGACTCCCATCATGCTATTGCCTCCACCCCCTTCCCAGCATGCCCATGCTTCCTTCCTTTTGACTCTGCTTCCCTGTGGGGTGGGCTGGCTGTGCTGACAGGATGGCTGGGAGTGTTGTCCTGGCAGTTGTTTGGCTAAGAGTCCCAAGAGTGTCCCTGTGCTTCACACAACATAAGCCAGGGTGGTGGTGCTTTGTGGGATCTTGTGTTAGGATGGAGGGCATTGCATTCTACCAGGTGGGTACTGTGGAGTTTGTGTTGGGGGGTGTGAGGGGAGGTGCTGGTGACTATGGTCAGTGCTGCAAGTCCCCCTTCCCACCCAGCCAGCCAGATATCCCACCATGGAACGTGCTTGCATTGCAGGGAGTGTAAGTTGTCTCTCAGGATGTCAGTCAGTGGTGTCCTGCTGTTTGTTGGTGCACAGTTGGCAGCAGGGCCTTGTGCTCCCCACAGCAGTAGCCAGTGTCAGCCATCTTGTGAGTCCTTCTCCACTCCCTGTGATGTGAGCATGGTTCAGGGTGGTGTTGATGGGCCAGTTGTGAGGCTGAGCAATGTCTGTGACTACGACTCCCATCATGCTATTGCCTCCACCCCCTTCCCAGCATGCCCATGCTTCCTTCCTTTTGACTCTGCTTCCCTGTGGGGTGGGCTGGCTGTGCTGACAGGATGGCTGGGAGTGTTGTCCTGGCAGTTGTTTGGCTAAGAGTCCCAAGAGTGTCCCTGTGCTTCACACAACATAAGCCAGGGTGGTGGTGCTTTGTGGGATCTTGTGTTAGGATGGAGGGCATTGCATTCTACCAGGTGGGTACTGTGGAGTTTGTGTTGGGGGGTGTGAGGGGAGGTGCTGGTGACTATGGTCAGTGCTGCAAGTCCCCCTTCCCACCCAGCCAGCCAGATATCCCACCATGGAACGTGCTTGCATTGCAGGGAGTGTAAGTTGTCTCTCAGGATGTCAGTCAGTGGTGTCCTGCTGTTTGTTGGTGCACAGTTGGCAGCAGGGCCTTGTGCTCCCCACAGCAGTAGCCAGTGTCAGCCATCTTGTGTGTCCTTCTCCACTCCCTGTGATGTGAGCATGGTTCAGGGTGGTGTTGATGGGCCAGTTGTGAGGCTGAGCAATGTCTGTGACTACGACTCCCATCATGCTATTGCCTCCACCCCCCTTCCCAGCATGCCCATGCTTCCTTCCTTTTGACTCTGCTTCCCTGTGGGGTGGGCTGGCTGTGCTGACAGGATGGCTGGGAGTGTTGTCCTGGCAGTTGTTTGGCTAAGAGTCCCAAGAGTGTCCCTGTGCTTCACACAACATAAGCCAGGGTGGTGGTGCTTTGTGGGATCTTGTGTTAGGATGGAGGGCATTGCATTCTACCAGGTGGGTACTGTGGAGTTTGTGTGGGGGGGTGTGAGGGGAGGTGCTGGTGACTATGGTCAGTGCTGCAAGTCCCCCTTCCCACCCAGCCAGCCAGATATCCCACCATGGAACGTGCTTGCATTGCAGGGAGTGGAAGTTGTCTCTCAGGATGTCAGTCAGTGGTGTCCTGCTGTTTGTTGGTGCACAGTTGGCAGCAGGGCCTTGTGCTCCCCACAGCAGTAGCCAGTGTCAGCCATCTTGTGAGTCCTTCTCCACTCCCTGTGATGTGAGCATGGTTCAGGGTGGTGTTGATGGGCCAGTTGTGAGGCTGAGCAATGTCTGTGACTACGACTCCCATCATGCTATTGCCTCCACCCCCTTCCCAGCATGCCCATGCTTCCTTCCTTTTGACTCTGCTTCCCTGTGGGGTGGGCTGGCTGTGCTGACAGGATGGCTGGGAGTGTTGTCCTGGCAGTTGTTTGGCTAAGAGTCCCAAGAGTGTCCCTGTGCTTCACACAACATAACCCAGGGTGGTGGTGCTTTGTGGGATCTTGTGTTAGGATGGAGGGCATTGCATTCTACCAGGTGGGTACTGTGGAGTTTGTGTTGGGGGGGTGTGAGGGGAGGTGCTGGTGACTATGGTCAGTGCTGCAAGTCCCCCTTCCCACCCAGCCAGCCAGATATCCCACCATGGAACGTGCTTGCATTGCAGGGAGTGGAAGTTGTCTCTCAGGATGTCAGTCAGTGGTGTCCTGCTGTTTGTTGGTGCACAGTTGGCAGCAGGGCCTTGTGCTCCCCACAGCAGTAGCCAGTGTCAGCCATCTTGTGAGTCCTTCTCCACTCCCTGTGATGTGAGCATGGTTCAGGGTGGTGTTGATGGGACAGTTGTGGGGGTGAGCTATGTCTGTGACTGTGACTCCCATCATGCTATTGCCTCCACCCCACTTCCCAGCATTCCCATACTTACTTGCTTTTGTGGGGAGTTCAGTGTGTGTGGGTGTGAGGGCAATGGCAAGATGGCTGACAGTGGTGTCCTGCTGTTGGTTGGTGTGCAGTTCCCAGCATGCCCTTGTGCTCCCCACAGCAGTAGCCAGTGTCAGCCATCTTGTGTGTCCTTCTCCACTCCCTGTGATGTGAGCATGGTTCAGGGTGGTGTTGATGGGCCAGTTGTGAGGCTGAGCAATGTCTGTGACTACGACTCCCATCATGCTATTGCCTCCACCCCCCTTCCCAGCATGCCCATGCTTCCTTCCTTTTGACTCTGCTTCCCTGTGGGGTGGGCTGGCTGTGCTGACAGGATGGCTGGGAGTGTTGTCCTGGCAGTTGTTTGGCTAAGAGTCCCAAGAGTGTCCCTGTGCTTCACACAACATAACCCAGGGTGGTGGTGCTTTGTGGGATCTTGTGTTAGGATGGAGGGCATTGCATTCTACCAGGTGGGTACTGTGGAGTTTGTGTGGGGGGGGTGTGAGGGGAGGTGCTGGTGACTATGGTCAGTGCTGCAAGTCCCCCTTCCCACCCAGCCAGCCAGATATCCCACCATGGAACGTGCTTGCATTGCAGGGAGTGGAAGTTGTCTCTCAGGATGTCAGTCAGTGGTGTCCTGCTGTTTGTTGGTGCACAGTTGGCAGCAGGGCCTTGTGCTCCCCACAGCAGTAGCCAGTGTCAGCCATCTTGTGAGTCCTTCTCCACTCCCTGTGATGTGAGCATGGTTCAGGGTGGTGTTGATGGGCCAGTTGTGAGGCTGAGCAATGTCTGTGACTACGACTCCCATCATGCTATTGCCTCCACCCCCTTCCCAGCATGCCCATGCTTCCTTCCTTTTGACTCTGCTTCCCTGTGGGGTGGGCTGGCTGTGCTGACAGGATGGCTGGGAGTGTTGTCCTGGCAGTTGTTTGGCTAAGAGTCCCAAGAGTGTCCCTGTGCTTCACACAACATAACCCAGGGTGGTGGTGCTTTGTGGGATCTTGTGTTAGGATGGAGGGCATTGCATTCTACCAGGTGGGTACTGTGGAGTTTGTGTTGGGGGGGTGTGAGGGGAGGTGCTGGTGACTATGGTCAGTGCTGCAAGTCCCCCTTCCCACCCAGCCAGCCAGATATCCCACCATGGAACGTGCTTGCATTGCAGGGAGTGGAAGTTGTCTCTCAGGATGTCAGTCAGTGGTGTCCTGCTGTTTGTTGGTGCACAGTTGCCAGCAGGGCCTTGTGCTCCTCACAGCAGTAGCCAGTGTCAGCCATCTTGTGAGTCCTTCTCCACTCCCTGTGATGTGCGCATGGTTCATGGTGGTGTTGATGGGACAGTTGTGGGGGGGGCAATATGTGTGACTGCGACTCCCATGATGCTATTGGCTACACTGACTTGGCCAGCATACACAGAATTCCTTCCTTTGAGTGGTCTTCACTGTGTGTTGGTGTTGTTGTGGTGGCTACATGTGTGGATGTGTGTGTTAGTTCTATTTGTGCCACTGCCTAGCTGTAGTTGTGGTTGTGTTTGTACATGTGTTGGCACAGTTGGATGTGACTTTTTTGATGGCATGTGTTGTGTTTATCTGACTGACATACACATTTTGGGATGATTCTGTTCTAGTTGCTGTGTAATTGCTATGAGTGCATGGTTTGACTCTCCCCTTGACAGTGATGTGTGTGTTTTGTGGCAGTTTATTGTGTACATTTGTTGTGTACTCACCAGGCTCTGGGATGTTCTCTAGTTCATATACGCTCACTGGCGGAAGGATGGCCCGCACCTTCTCCTCCCAGGGCCTGAGGTATATTGGCTTGGCAGGAGGGCCACTGCCGGTGTGTTGGCTGTTGATGTAGTCTATCTTCAGCAGGTCCCGTACCCTCCTGCGCACGTCATACCACCTGTTCTGGATGTCCGTCTTTGTGCGCCGACATGGTGATTGGGCGTTCACCCTGTTGATGATCCTCTCCCACATCTTGGTTTTCTGCGACATGGGGGTCTGTTGGACCAGAGTGCCAAACAGCTGTGGCTCCACCCTGAGGATCTCGTCTACCAGGACTTCCAATTCACTATCTAGGAACTTGGGATTCTTCTTGGGGGGCATGGTGATGGTTGGTGATGGTGGGTGATGTGTGTGTTGGTGTGCAGGTGAGGGTGTGTGGGTGTGTGTTGTGCTGGGTGTATGTGAGGTAGGTATTTGTTGGTGTGCTGCTGGTGTGTGGCTTGTGTGAGGGATGAGCTGTGGGTGTGTGGTTGCTTTCTCTTGGGTGCTGGTAGTGGAATGGCATTTGCAAAGGCTCATGGTAGTGATTTGTGTCCTTTATATAGGTGGAGTTGTGGGTGTGTCTTTGTTCTCTGTCCCCACCCCCCCAGTATTTATTGGCTTGGTAATTGCTTGTTTGGCCTTTTTTGGTTGATTTTTCCTTTGTGCTGTTTGTGTATGTTGGAAACGTTCTTGTGACCGAGTCGGACCCTGCATTGGTCTCGTACGGTGTTTTCCGTTTCGTTCACGCTGTGTTTGTGCAGTTTTGTATGCTGCGTACGCGTCGGTCGCGGTGTATTGTGTTGCTTCGGCTCGGTTTTGTATGCGTGTCGGTCGTACGGCTTGTCCTCCGTCCGACTCGGTCGTGTTTTCGCGCCTTGCATCGTGACTTTGCGGGTTGGAGTTGGCGGGTACGATTCGGTCGGATTTGTTCCGGGTGCGTGTCGGTCGGTTGGATTCGCGTGTTTTTCCGGCCGGATTGCTATTTTCCGAGCGGCTCGGTCGGTCGGCTTGGTTTCCTGACGTGTCGGTCGGATTTATCGCGGCTTGCATCGTACTTGGCGTGTCGGGCGCCACTGGTACGTGTCGGTCGGTATTTTTTCCGGATCCGAGTCGGTCGGTGCTTTTTCCGGCCCGAATCGGAATCGACCCCTAAGTCACCAGGATTGAGGTTGTGGCACTGTTCTTCTTGAGCATCTCTTGTGGCAGCTGTAACCTGGTAAGAGACAAAACGGACCACATCAACCAGTGATTTGCAGTAATCAAGTATTATATCATCTGTGATGTTCAAAAGTGCATTTGCAAGTACAGCAGGCGGTCTCATTGCCCTGCCCATCTGGGAAACTCCGAATACTCAACAATGCCAAAGGCCATGCATCTAGCCATTTCAGTAATTTTGAAGCACAAACGTTTGCTAATCAAGAATTATTGGTTCCATCAACTTGTTCAACCATTCCAGAAGTATCAGGTCTGTCACTGCAATGCAATCTTTGCTCAATCTGTAGTTCTGTGTAAATCATCTTCAGGACCTCATTATTGAAATGAGTACCCCTATCTGATTTCAGAGAAACTGGCATGCCATACCTTGGGATCAATTCTCGCAATACCAAATTTGCTACAGTGAGGCTGTCATTTCTTCTGATTCAGTAGGCTTCCACCCATCTCAAGAAGACAAATACTATGACCAAGATCTATCTATCTATCCATCCGCATTCTGTTGAGAGGACCACCTGATCTCCCTATGTTACTTAGTGTGACATTTGTTTTCTTTCCTGCATTCATTTGTTGGCATATTACACATCTGTGGCAAACCTCTTCAACTAGTATTCTAAGGGCCAAATGTACGACCGTTTTTTGCGGTCACAAACATGCAATCGGCCTGTTTGCGACCGCAAAATAGATCTGCCATATGTACAAACCCTCTTTTGTGAGCTGGTAACCTATTATTGACTCGCAAAATAGGATTTGCGACTCACTATCAGGAAGGGGCGTTCCAAGGGCGTCCCTCCCTTATAGCGAGTCGCACTTCGATGTACAATTGTTTTGCGAATGCAATTGCGGTCTCAAAACACTCGCAGTTTACCACCCATTCCAAAAAGGTGGTAAGCCACAAGCAAACGGGTAGCGAAAATATTTTTTAGGAGCAGGCAGTGGTCGCACGGACCACTGACTACTCCTAAAAAATGAAACAGAAGTGTTTCATTTAAAAAAAAAAAAAAAAACTGCTTTATTTAAAAAAGCAAACAGGATGCATGCTTCTGGTCCAGGGAGGACCTGGCTTGGCAATTTGGTCTGGACTGTTCCCATGAGGTACAGGGTCAAGACTGAGTTGCATATGGCCGGGTCTGAACTGGGGTGGCGTAGTGAGCTAAAGTACGATGATGGATTCAACCCAGATCTGTGACTGGGGGTAAGTGTCTGAAAAGTTTCAGCGCACCGTCCATCATCTCCTTGTGTTTGCTTTGCTCGCCCTAAGTTGGCAGGGTATGCCCAGACGTAGGTCCCTTGCTCACTTTGACACTGGATTCAAGCTAGCCTGGCTGATGAAGGGTGTTACCCCGAAACCAGTCCCAGGATGCTTGTTTCCGGTCCAGGGAGCACCTGGCTTGGCAGTTCGGGCTGAACTGTTCCCATGAGACACAGGGTCAAGACTGATTTGCATATGGGTGGGTCTGAACTGGGGCGGCGAAGTGAGCTAAAGAACGATGATGGATTCAACCCAGATCTGTGACTCGAGGTAAGTGTCTAAAAAGTTTCAGCGCTCCGTCCATCATCTCCTTGTTTTTGTTTTATTTAAAAAGCAGTCACAGACATGGCGGTCAGCTGACACCAGCAGCCCACCATCCCTGTGAGTGCTGGCCATTCCCAATGGGGTCACTGATTGCGTCCTGCCTCATGAATATTAATGCGGCAGGTCGTTTGCAACCACATTGCGAATTGCAAACGGTGTCTGAGACAATGTTGTAAATTCCATTTTGCGAGCCGCAATTTGCGAGTCACAAAACGACACAATTTGCGAGACGCAAAATGGAATGGTCGTACATCTGGCCCATGATCTGGGATTAAACCAGTTTTGATGAAAAAGTCTGATCAATGCGTCCCTGCCTAAATGTGTGTATCCATGACAGTACCGTGTCATTGGGAACAATAAGCTATTTGGCAACACAAGTCTACCATAAGCTGACACCCATCTGTCATTAGGATTTTTCTCACAACCTGCTTTAATCTAGCTGTTCTGCTTTTGAAACATTTTCCTGCACCCTCTTTTCATCCCAAGTATCAGTCACTTTCATCAACAAGGTGAACAAAATTTCCTCGGCAGACTCACATGTGAAATTTCCATTAAATGTACACGCCTACAATGCACAATAGCGTGCAACTGAATCAACATATCTGCTTCCCATGGCAATGTAGCCATTACCACTTTGAGGAGCTTCACATTTAACTACACCAATCTCTTCAGGTAACTGTAAGGCTTCCAGCAAATTTTTAATGTACATTCTACGCCTAATTGGTGTACCTAAGGAAGTTAAAAACCTCTTTGTGCCATAATTTCCCAAAATCATGGACAACATCAAAGCCGTACTGACCATCTGTAAATATAGTCACTCTCAGGTGAGCAGTTAAACTGCATGCTCTACTAATGGACATTAATTCTGCAACTTGTGCTGAGGTAACTCTTTGAAGCCAGGAAGCTTCCACAACATCATTTATAGTGTACAAGGCATATGCTGCTCTCAATGTTCCCTCATTACTCCTTAAAAATCAAAAAATGAACCATCAACAAAAAGGACATGGTCAGGCTCATTCAGAGGTTCATCCTTAATATCAGGTCTTGGCTTGGTGCATACGTCTGTGACATCGAAGCAATCATGTTCTATTTTGTCACAAACAACATCATTCACAGGCAGAAGAGTTGATGGATAAAGGATTTGACACACACCTCTCTAGAACAGCATTATAAGATGACAATATGGTCTGTTCATACATTGTCAAACTATTCGGAGGCATATATTGGATTTTTGTTCTTGTCAATAGAAGCTCCACTGAGTGTGGGATCATAACAGTTAATGGATATCCCATCACTATGTTCTCACTCTCTTTTCCAGATTAGTAATCACCACAACAACCACTTTAAGGTAGCCAAGCAGACCTGCGGCAGCAGGGTCAATGCTGGTAGAGAAATATGCCACAGGTTTGGAAAATCAGAGTCAGCACTGAGAGAGCACAGCCCTCTCTCTCACTGCAAAATAAAGTAAACTCTTTAGTATAATCCGGCATTCCTAGTGCTGGGATGAGGTATTAGGACAAAATATTGAGTTGGAAATTTCGACTTACACAAATATCGAGTTGTAAATATCGTGACACAGAAATATCGACAGCAAGAATATCGTGGTCAAGAATATCGAATTTAAGGTAAGAAATATCAATTTTAAAAATATAGAAGTCATTAATATCATTTGCAAGAATATAGGGGGTCATTACGATGGCGGGCGGAAGCACAACCGCCGTGCTGGCGGATGCAAAAACCACCAGTTACCGCCGGCACGCAGCAG
>CAWUFW010028400.1:0-21991 GCA_963921515.1 Calotriton arnoldi | reverse complement strand
CATGAGGTCAGCAAGCAATGCAGGGCCCAGAGCAGTGAACCCCACGAGTCTCTTTCTTTCTTGCGCCGTGTCCTAGGACAGCATGCACTGCAGGTCCCAGAGCAGTGTATCTATTGAGCCTCTCTTGCTCTGTGCACAAGTCCACTGCAGATCCCGGAGCAGTGTACCCAACAGGTCTATATTTCTCAGTGCATGAGGCTCAGTTAGAGCTCCGTCACAGGCTCCCCTTTGCCCGCTTCATAGATCCGACTGAAGCCGATCCTGTGGCTAATAATTATGCTGGCTGACCCCACTGTGACCAGGGAGGCGTGGAACCGTCTGGGGCTCCGACGGAGGAATAACGCGGAGGCCGGGGCCAGGAGACGGGGGAAGCGCCCGGCCGGGACTACGCTGTTCTCGGCTGCTGCCTCCAGGAAACGTTGGTGTCAGGCCCCGCCCACTGGGCCACGACAACAGGAACGACAGCCGGAGCTGTTTACCCGGACTGCGGAATGCACCGGGGGTATCAGACTGCCCGACACCCGCATAGTGACCTCGCTGGCCCCCACCACACGAGCGCTGGCACCATGCGACCTGCGGAGTGCGTGGAAACCGAAAGTGCGCAACAAGACGACATGGCGGCCGACAAACGAGGACACTGGTGGTAAGCCCTGAGACCGCTAACGGACACCCCATTGTTTGCAACAGCAGTCGCTAGGGCCACACAGAACTCCAGCCCCACAATACAGTGCTAATTGCACAAAATAAGCAGGGCCCATAACTGGGGAGATTGAGATGCAGTCTATCGGCCGGAGGAAGGAGACGCTCGGAGACGCCGCAGGTGCGGCGGCCCCCAGTGAAGCCAGATCAGGTGGGTTTCGCCATTGTGGACTGTAATGAAAGAATGGAGATGTTGGGAATGGCTGCCACAAGGGTCCGCTAGGAAGGTGCACAGCTGCACCGCCAAGCTCGACTGTGACACCCATTGCCGGTGGGGCACTCGCAAGTACTGGACCTGCATACTGGGGGACGCCTTGCACAAATGCGAACACAACACCTGCTGGGAAGACACATAAGAACAGAAGGCAAGAGTGAAAGCTGGGGAGCTTGCTGAAGGTACTCCAGTGGGCGCTGGCGGTGGCGAAGTGGCGTGCTGAGGACTGCACATTTGTTGGACTGTCGCCAAAATAACCTTGAGGCCCCCCCCCCTCGTTACGGGCAGTGTCCCTAACCAAGACCTGGGATATCTGTCGTGAAGCTGCCACACCTGGACACACTATCTTATCAACCCTCCCCCCATTGTTTGAGAAATGGAATCGCATGGGGGACATGCTCCTTTCTCCCCTCCATATCCACACGCGCTGAGGGAACCGACACCAACTGCCGTGTAGCACCCCTATGTCACACAGGGGCCAACTTCGGGCTGGCGCTGGGGGCCAACCACCTCAACCCCCCCTTGACACGTGCACAATCTGACAAGATGGCTGGGGAGACATCATCCAATCAAATGGCCAGTAAGTTGGACGATGTACTGGCAGCAGTGGAACAGCTGGGAAAGACTATGGAACTGACATGCACTTCCCTCGAAAGTAAAATCGACAAGGTAGTCATTGACTTGAACCTTCTACATGCGGATCACCGCAAGCTCGCGGACAGAACTTCTGCGGTGGAAGACACCATGCAGACAATCTCCCCACAAGTGACGGCAGCGGAAAAAAGACTCAACGACCTTCCTGACCGAGTGGACTTCCTGGAGCAACGAGCCGAAGACGCTGAAGGTTGATCGAGGCGAAACAATGTACGCGTGGTGGGCCTTCCGGAAGGAGTGGAGGGAAAAGATGCAGTGGCATACACCGAAGCTTGGCTGATGGACCTGCTGCCGGAGGGGTCGCTCTCTCCTCATTTCGTCATTGAGCGTGCACACATGATACCGGCCAAGCACCCTCCCCCGGGAGCAAATCCTAGACCGTTCCTGTTGCGGGTGATGAACTACAGAGACAGGGATGCGATCCTCCAGGAAACCAGGAAAATGCCAGCTGTCCAGGTGGAAAATCAAAACATTATGTTTTTTCCTGACTATACAATAGCGGTCCAACGGCGGCGGTATTCTTACATGGCAGTAAAGTGTCGTTTACGGCAACAGGACCTTAAGTATTCCCTGTTCTTCCCGGCACGCCTGCGGGTGATAGCTGATGGCAAGACCCACTTCTTTGATAACGCTGAGGCAGCAGGTGACTGGCTGGACACAAGGAACTCCACGGGGGCGCTCCCTCGTCGACGGGCTCGGCCGACGCCGGCCAAAGAGGTCTCCACAACTGGCGTAGAACGAACAGACGGCGCAGGACGACCCGGCCATCCCAAGGACTGGGCCCTAATCCGGACCAGATGATCCAAGATCAACGTAATGCCCTTCAGGCAGTGGTTGAGATCAGCGGGACGCCAGATGACATATCCCCCTCTCACACAACTCAAGACGGCGACAGCGCTGATGAACTTTCGGACGATACGTTGCACTCACAGGAATCAGGGGGCGTCCCGGAGGTCACCCCTCAGACGGCGGATGGCATAATATAGCCCTCACGAGCATATTCTGCGTATGTGGCTCCTAGCACGAATCATGGGACATGCAAGTATTCCGGGACCACGGTCCCACACTCTTCTGATGTTATTAATTCGCCATTGTACCAATAGGTCTTTATAATTGGCGGGTAGGAATGGATGGGAAACTGTGGTGCTGAATGTTATCACTCTAGGCCCTAGACCTTGGGGGTCTTCCATGCATAGCATACTCTTGTTATTCATACAGTCATAATAGCCCGGATAACTATATAACTGGCGGGAGCCTTCCTCATATGGTGCCTCGGAACTAGTGGTAGTATCCTGCCTGTGCGGGGACCCCCCCCATCCTTTTTGACGTAATGTCGTTTTTTTGTATTGTTTGGACGACTGCATGTTGCATTCTCGCCCTTTTGGCATTGTATGTTTTAGTTAAATGTTGGGTTTCCGTCAGCCACGCCCTGGACCGATGTACATCATGCATCACATATTCGACTAGCCCTAGTGCACTTCTTATCCCTAGCATACACTCTGCACGTTTGAATGGCCCCAGGCCCACGCGTGACACACGCAACTATCCCTATACAATGCCATGGCCCCTGTCAAGATATGTACATGGAACGTGAGGGGCATACACAGCCCTTCCCGCAGATACTTTATTTATTCATATCTGAAACGCCATCACGTACAAATTGCTCTCCTCCAGGAGACTCATGTGTCGGGGACTGAAGTAAACCAATTGCGCAGGAGGTGGAGAGGGCAACTCCATGCCAAGGGGTACTCCGCATACGCCAGGGGGACATTAATTTGGGTAAGACCGGGCACCCCATTCCATATTGACGACTCTATCATTGACCCGGAGGGTAGATATGTACTTGTTAAGGGTAGACTGGACGGTCGACACGTAGTTATTGCCTCAATTTATGCACCTAATGTAGACCAGGCGTCTTTGTTCAACACCTTGTCAACTCAGTTAGCTGCTTGGCACGGGATCCCAATGATTCTGGGGGGAGATTATAACTGTGTCTTAGATGTATTATTAGACCGCTCCTTCCCCCCCACCTGGGGCTCCCACGACCACTGCCATGAAGGCGTTGAAAGCTTGGGCGGCCCAATGGCAGTTGGTAGACGCGTGGAGGCACAGGAACCCACAGGACAAAGTGTACTCCTTTTACTCTGGTGCGCACGGACTACATGTCCGCCTTGACCGGATATTGGTGACCGCTGATCTCCTACCAGTGGTCGCGGAGCCCCAGTACCTTGGGAGAACTCATTCTGACCACAATCCCCACACCTTACAACTCGATTGGAATAGTGGCACGCCCCCAATACCAAGATGGCGACTACAACCAGACATGCTACTGGACGGGACGTTCAGAGACGCACTAGGCACGGCCATTACACAATACTTTGAGGAAAATGAGGGCACCACTTCATCACCGTTGGTGGAGTGGGACGCTTTCAAGATAGTAACCCGGGGACACTGTCTGGGTATGCAGGCTGGCCTGCGTAGACAGCTCGAAAAAGACCTCACCGCTTTGGAGGGTGAGCTGGCATCTCAGGAGAGAAGGGCAGTTGAGGGCTCACGCAGGCGACTTGTGCATTGCAGAAAAGAGCATACGGCACTGTTGGAATGGCTTAGGTGCTTGAATTACACGGCACACGCAGCACGCATGCACCACTCGGGGGATAAGGCGGGCAGGCTTTTAGCATGGCTGATTAGACAGGAAGACACTACCTCACCCGTCACCTCACTCCGCTCCGCACAGAACACTATGATATATTCCCAACAGGATATACACCGGGAATTCGTATCCCACTATAATATTCTATACAGGTCGCACAGCATAGCCACAACTGATGACATAGGTAGATATTTAGGAGAAATTCCCCTACCACAAATCACGCCTGAGAAAAAAACTGAATTAAATGAACCCCTGGTGTTAGAGGAAATCTGGGCGGGTATATGCTCGCTGGCATCGGGAAAAACCCCCGGCCCGGCTGGCCTACCGGCGGAGTTCTATAAAGCTTATGCGGACACCCTGGCGCCCCAATTATTAAAAGTGTACAACCAACACCGCAATAGCAGACTTCACCCTTTCTGATTCACAAAATGAAGCACTGGTGGTCTCCCTCTCTAAACCTGGCAGGAACCCGGAAATGCTGGGCTCATACAGGCTGCTGGCATTACTCAATACGGATTATAAGGTCCTAGCCTCCATTATAGCAGCCCGACTGGCACCATTGGTTTGGACGTTGGTACATGTCGACCAAAATGGTTTTGTCCCCGCTAGAAGCACGGCTTTAAACATTCTAAGACTTTTCAGAGTCCAACGTTATGCAACTGACATATGGCCCCGACCCGGTTGTTTAGTACTAGACCTCGAAAAGGCCTTCGACTCCCTCGAATGGCCATACCTATTTGAGGTGTTGCGGGGGTATAGCCTGGGCGATTCCTTCCTACATATGGTCCGACTATTATATACGCAGCCGTCCGTTAGAGTACGGACTGGCCAACTGATCTCAGAGAGTATTCGGGTACACAGAGGCACCAGACAAGGCTGCCCTTTGTTGCCTCTCCTTTTCTCACTAGCTATGGAGCCGCTGGCGGCACGACTACGTAGGGAAGGAGCAGGTTGGGGCATCCAACTGGGGGATACCTTGCACGCAGTTTCTTTATATGCAGACGATCTACTATTATATCCGAGGGACCTACATGATATTCCAGTCAATATCGCGGAAACTCTCCGCTCCTTCGCGGACGTCTCGGGTCTCCGTCACCCGGGCCAAGTCGGGATTGTACCCCTTCCGAGACGGAATTCCTGACCCCACTGTACATATGAACGGCTCCCCTCTCCGTTGGCACCCATCCACATTTCGCTACCTCGGTATATTTATCTACAGGGATCCTAATGACATCCTGGAGGGTAATCTGACTAGAGCAATATCCGCCATCAAGGCACAAATCCAATTTTGGAAGACTCTCCCATTGAACGTAATGGGTAGAGTAGCGCTCTCCAAGATGGTACTGTTGCCGAAACTATTATACTATTTTGCTAATCTCCCTGTCTATGTTCCGGTAGCAACTTTCCGCGAGCTAGAGCGACTGCTCCGCGACCTCATTTGGAACAAGGGTCGACCCCGGATGGCGCTTTGGAAACTCTATGCCCCTACCGACAGAGGCGGACTGGCGGTCCCCAATCTGGAGCTCTACTACTTGGCGGCGCAGCTACAGTGGGTGACGAAGTGGCTGGTGGGTGTTAATCTAGAAGATACGGCTACCACACAGCCCCCATGGTCCCAATCTCAGATAAATCATTTGTTTCACCCCATTGCTAAACCTCCACGCCCAACACAGACATGCCTTGCACTGGCACATCGTTGCTATAAAAGAAGTCTGTGCCTCACTAAGAGTACGATCCCTTATGCCCCGTCAATACCACTTTTAGGGATGCCAAGGGGCAGGGCGAGTGTCACCGACCGGACGCTGGCGTCCTGGCATGAGGCCGATTTATACACCCTAGGTGACCTTTACGTTGAGGGTGTTCTGATATCTTTTGAAAGCCTAGCGGAGGAATTTAATTTACCTACAGGTCAATTTTTATTATACACCTCTATTCTGCGATCGCTTACGGCAGAGTGGGGCGACGTCAGTGCCGAACCGGAAACGCACCTACTATTACAATACCTACACGTTATGGGTAATGGGTCCCATATCATTCACTGGCTGGCGGAAGCAATGCTGACACATACTACACAACCACTGACGCAGCTTCGGGTAAAATGGGAGGCAGACAGAGTTACCCCTTGGACAGACAGCGAATGGGCTCTGATATTAGTCACCCCCTCAAACATACCACGCAACGCCAGATTATGGCTCTTACAAACATACATTATACACAGGGCATACCTTTCCCCAGATAAAATAAATACATACTTTCACATGACCACATCAGCATGCCCCCGCTGCTCGCAGGTGAATGCGGATTTGCTGCCTATGCTGTGGTTCTGCACTTCTCTACAAGCATATTGGCGGGAGGTCATCACGGCGCTTGCGACAAGTACTGAGAGGACACTACTGCAGACTTGGGAGGTGTGCATACTGGGCCTGTATCCGAGACCCAAGAAACACACAGTCACATCTAGATTTATTGACCTGGGCCTAATCGTAGCTAAGAGACTAATCACTAAGCGTTGGAAACACGCTGATCCACCTGCAGTGGCCGGATGGAGGAACTCTCTTTTCGTATGGGCGCAGGCGGAATGCACGTCACTGCACAGGGAGGAAATAGCGGGATTACGTAAATACCCCATAGCCGAGCTATGGGATGCTATACTGGCAGGTCTGACGGGTGCGGACGGGGAAGGGGGGCGCGACTCTTCTCAGGAGGCTGGGAGCCCTGAGGGGGGTGACCGGAGGCAGGGGGGCACACCTGAGTTCCCCATGAGCCAAGGGAGCGATGACATGAACACTGACCCTCTCAATGACCAAGCAAGCGGGGTACTCAACTAAATCGGTATGGTTGCACAGAAGGCATACTTACTTTACACACTCTGGTCGGGGCGTGGCGATGTGACGACGAGTTCTTTTTGTTTGTTTGGTTTTATGTTCAATTGTTAGAGTTACGAAAATAACAAATTATATCAGATTTTGCTGCAATATAGCACTTGACTGCAAAGCTAAGTGCAGTTATGGATGTGTGAGGCTGAGACAGGATGAATCATTTCCTCTGCTATGTACAGACACTGGCACGTGATCCCCTAGACAGATGGCGCTTGGAACATGGACTTGGTGGTCAGGTCTTGGCCACACGAACTTTATACTAGGGTTAACGAGTGCATCAGAGAACGCAGTTGGCAAATTATAATATCTACACTAGTTACCTGATTATTGTATCATTAACGCAAAAGTACCCATCAGTCTTCCTTTCCCTTCCCTCTCCTTCAAATTTATGTTGCTTGTAAGCTGTTTTCTTTAAAAAGTGCAAATAAAGATATTTAAAATAAAAAAAAATGAGGCTAGCATGCGCTGCAGGGCCCAAAGCACACTTTCTCACAAATCTCTTTCCCACGAGTCTCTCTTGCTCTGTGTCTGAGGCCAGCGTGCACTGCAGGTACCCAGAGCAGTGTATCCCATGAGTCGCTGTTACTCTGTGTCTGAGGCCAGGGTGCACTGCAGGACCTAGAGTAGGGTATCCCACGAGTCGCTGTTACTCTGTGTCTGAGGCCAGCGTGCACTGCAGGGCCTACATTAGGGTATCCCACGAGTCACTGTTACTCTGTGTCTGAGGCCAGCGTGCACTGCAAGGCCTAGAGTAGGGTATCCCACGAGTCGCTGTTACTCTGTGTATGAGGCCAGCGTGCACTGCAGGGCCCAGGGCAGTGTATCCCACGAGTCTCTCTGTCTCTGTGCTTGAGGCCAGCATGCACTGCAGGGCCTAAAGTAGGGTATCCCACGAGTCGCTGTTACTCTGTGTCTAAGGTCAGCGTGCACTGCAGGGCCTAGAGTAGGGTATCACATGAGTCGCTGTTACTCTGTGTCTGAGGCCAGCGTGCACTGCAGGGCCTACAGTAGGGTAACCCACGAGTCGCTGTTACTCTGTGTTTAAGGTCAGCGTGCACTGCAGGGCCTAGAGTAGGGTATCCCATGAGTCGCTGTTACTCTGTGTCTGAGGCCAGCGTGCACTGCAGGGCCTACAGTAGGGTATCCCACAAGTCTCTCTTTCTCTATACTTGAGGCCAGCGTGCACTGCAGGGCCCACAGTAGGATATCCCACGAGTCGCTGTTACTCTGTGTCTGAGTCCAGCGTGCACTGCAGGGCCTACAGTAGGGTATCCCACGAGTCGCTGTTACTCTGTGTCTGAGTCAAGCGTGCACTGCAGGGCCTACAGTAGGGTATCCCACGAGTCGCTGTTACTCTGTGTCTGAGTCCAGCGTGCACTGCAGGGCCTACAGTAGGGTATCCCACGAGTCGCTATTACTCTGTGTCTGAGGCCAGCGTGCACTGCAGCGCCCAGAGCAGTGTATCCCACGAGTCTCTCTTTCTCTACGCTTGAGGCCAGCGTGCATTGCAGGGCCTAGAGTAGGGTATCCCACAAGTCGCTGTTACTCTGTGTCTGAGTCCAGCGTGCACTGCAGGGCCTACAGTATGGTATCCCACGAGTCGCTGTTACTCTGTGTCTGAGTCCAGCGTGCACTGCAGGGCCTACAGTAGGGTATCCCACGAGTCGCTATTACTCTGTGTCTGAGGCCAGCGTGCACTGCAGGGCCCAGAGCAGTGTATCCCACGAGTCTCTCTTTCTCTACGCTTGAGGCCAGCGTGCATTGCAGGGCCTAGAGTAGGGTATCCCATGAGTAGCTATTACTCTGTGTCTGAGGCCAGCATGCATTGCAGGGCCTAGAGTAGGGTATCCCATGAGTAGCTGTTACTCTGTGTCTGAGGCCAGCATGCACTGCAGGGCCCACAGTAGGGTATGCCTCGAGTCTCTGTCGCATTGCACATTGGGCCTGAATGCCCTGCAGTATATCCCAGGAGTCGATGTGGCTCCATATATAGAAGCGGCATGCCCTGCTCCCTTTATTCAACCCCTATCTTACACTGCATCTCCTTATTTGACTCCACAAAGCTGCCTGCCCTCTGGATTACATTTCTATATGTACTTGTATGTGCCCGTATGAATTGCCATGTTACAACCCAATCCGCTCCCTTCTCACAAACTGGTAATTACTTGTTTGCAAACTCTCCATCTCCTCAGCGTCTTCTGCCCTATTCATTCACTCCAACCATTCGCTCAAGCTATTATAACCCCCACAGCCTGCAATCTGTCAATCATCTAAGTTTCCTCTTTTCTATATATTTTAACTAGCAAACATTTGCAAAAATGAACCCGCCCCTCAACCCTGATAGCATTGGCATCCAACTCCCTAGTAGGAGCTTCCTCTTCCATACTCTCATAGCCCACCAATCATATGCACAAACTAACATACCTCCGCCCCAGGCAGCGATGACATCCAACTCCCTAAGATTCCATCGCAAACAAACTGGGGTAATGAATGTAAATGATTCTTCTGAGAACCCAAGACTAAACTCACTAGCCAACATTTGATTCTTAAGTAGCGTGTCACTCACCATAAAACGCTTCAGTGCCTCGTGAGGGGTAGTAAGAACTATATGAATGTAATTACAAGAAAATACAATAGAATATTGGAGGGCCCACAATAGCCCTAAGAGTCCCTGTTGCTCTGTACATGGAAGACCTCATGTACTGCAGACCCAATAGTACTGTATCCTATGTGTCTGTATTACTCCGTAAATGTGGACTACATGCAACGCAGATCCAGTACTGTACTCTGTTGTACCCGGTAACTGAATGCAACCATATCATGCCTGCTTTCGGGTTGATCCACTACTCAAATAGAGATCTCGCTTGAAGACTCTTTGCAAAGACCACGTCTGTCCATGTCTGTGCCTAAAGGCACATATGTTAAGTCTTTTACCCCTACTCTTCACGAAGGCTCCTAAAGTCAGCTACCAAAACACTGCTGGCCAGCCACTCTCCTATATCTGACATATTCCGCAGGAGATCTCTCCAGATACAGAGAACTACACTCTGTATCTCCCGTTTCAGAAGTGCCTGAAAAGACACGTCTTCCACTCGGTCTATACCGAACTCAGTAAAAAGACCCAAATATTGCCTCTAACACAGTCCACATGCGCTGGTCACACTTGCCTGTTTGTCATTCTACGCCTCTGTACTCGAAACTTCAAAGGTTCCACCTTCGCCCACCAATCCCACTGGGGCAGGTGAGAGCTGATTGGCTGCCAGACTGCATGAAGCCCCTTGCCCTTGCCATCTTCTTTCAAGATAATGAGACGTGTCAGAAACTTGGTATCCACTTCTCTTAACAAACACTAAATGAAATCATTTCTTGGCCTCATTTACCTTGAAATTAGTCACAGAGTGTCAGGTATCCTTTGATTATTTCAAACACACCAGCGTTTTTGGCTAGAAGATAAAGTGGCAGTGACAATAAGGTTTAATCAAACACGGGGATGCACCTTGGAGTTTGCAGCCCAGTCTATTGTCATGTTCACACCCCTTTACCCTCTCCCTTCCCTTAGTTCTACATGCTTTCCTCTTGGGGGCTTCCCTTTTGTAGTTACTGCCCACTGTTTTCCATTCCGCCTCTCCTTCATTTTTGTATTGCTTGGTGTGCCTGCAGCTTTACTCCTGTTTTCCCAGAATGCTTCTAACAATCGACAATGCACACAAATTCTTAACAGGACACATCAAGCAAGAACACACATTCCTAGGACAGGGATCACTGTGCACACTGCAGCACACACCTCTAACCGCAAGTTACAGAAACAACATCCTACACTTTAGACAGATATTGCACACATACCCAAAAGAGCGCAGATATATATTAAGGCGGAACTACTGACATACATACATGGCCTTAACTGGCTTTTACAACATCTGACAACATTTGCTACCGCCAGTTGCCTTACACATGTTTGGTTCAGTCATACAATTGCCATGCCTACTTTCGTAGAAGATGCACAGGCAGTTTGGAACATCCTTCCTGGATCACCAATCAAACAGCAAGAATATTCAGCTACAACTCAATGAAGTTGACACAGCCACCTAACACCGAAACATCCCCATTCACCCATCAAACACCAAGAATATTAATACCCACGTAGTACCGAAAGCACTATCATGTCTTGCTAACTGCAGATGAATTTCGATATAAAAGTGAACATCATAACTTGTGCTGTTTGAAACAGCAATGACAGCCATTGCAATAAAATGCTGAATTTGGGAAAACAGAACAGCACGGACTCTGTAGTGGTTTGTTTAGCAGGATTGTCTATGGAAACACCACTGTGGCCTGTTTATAAGTGGTTCCGTTTTTACAAATGAATTCATTTAACCAATTGGTGCATTTGTAGATCTGTAGCTCTGTTCCAAGCGCGATGTCAGACGCGCCCATGAAGCGCAATCTTGTGGTCGGCCATTGTACGTGGGAGGTTTTCCCTCTGTTTATTTCTGGGGGTGGTGGGGGCAGGTTCTGGCCGAGTTTGAAGCTGAAAATCCAGCTCTAAAAATAATGTCATCTGCAGCTGCAGCAGGGGGGGACGGGGGGGGGGGGGTGAGAGGGTGCGGGGAGGGCAGTGTGACATATATACACTGGGAGTGGGGGGGGGGGGTGAAAGCAAGGAGGGGGCTACAAATGAAAACAGACAGGAATGGAATCCAACCCCACATCCCCCAGTGCGCTCTGTTTCAAAGCTTGGCCGCAGGGCTTGAGGGATTGAGGGATTGTTTAGAACCTGTTCTTTAAAACAGAGTTTAAACTATGTAAAGTTATTGTTATTTTGAAATTAGATTTCTTTTTGAAAAGAGCCGCTGCAGGGCCTTGGGGTTGTTTGAACAACGGGCAGGATCTGGGAGCTATATGGGTGATCACAAAGCACAAACCCAGAGAATTAAAAGGCGTGACACACGCTGCAACTCCATGACAAAGCTACCACCGTGTTGCAGAAAGTATGTGTAGAGGGGAAAAGGCCATGCGTTTTAATACCAGGGGAGTGGAAAGGAGAGTCCCCATGTCTGTATAGCTTGTGAGTCCTGTCACTCTAGCATGCTCTGTTAGTGAGGGACAAGTAGATGTTGGGGACGAGGACGTTAGGAAACTGGATTATCTGCTTCTTATGGAAGAGGGGTTAACAGGAGTGGCTATAGTTTAAAGTTACTCCACAGAGAAGTAGGAAAATGCGAAGACGATGAAGTTTCCAGACTTTCATTAAAGCTAAAGTTTAATCCGACCATTTCCTGCCACAGGATAACCATGCATCCACAAAAGGCAGGACATCCTGTGGCAGAAAATGTTGTGCCTAGGAACCTACTCATGATCACCAAGTAAAGCAGATGGTGTGTGAGAGGTGTAATATGATTTCGGGCAGGACGTAGGGTGGGTGCTGGGACACAGAGACAGTTTGAGAATGGGCAAAGTGGGCAAATGCCCAAGGCCCCCACCTTGTAAGGCCCCCCCTAGTAAAGTGAGTGGGACAGACACAAGTCATGCCATAGTAACGTTGCTCATAGAAACCAACTTCTTTTTCTAATTTGGTAGCCAAGCATGCTTAAATGAAACTTAGGGCCATATTTACTAAGGTTTTGTGCAGGGGCAAGGCCACACCAAGTGACACAAAGCAGTCCAAACTCTTGCAATGGTATTTACTCTCCAGTTCAAAAAGTACTTTTTTACTGGAAAGGGGGCCTTTTCTCAGCACAAATAGATCTTTGAACCACTTTGCATCAAGGGGGGTGTTATTTAGGTGTAACTTCGGTGGATTAGCTCAAGCAACCATAGCTTTTGATGCAAATCTTTATCTACCAAGATAGCCAGACCAGGCTTTACCTAAAAAAATAACACCTCCTTGAAGCAGGCGCTAACTAGGAGAAATGTTTTAATTTTTTCAAACATTCCACACATTGCATGTTTGCTGCATTATATAGCACGCATACAGTGTGCGGAATGTTTCAGAATACATCTAGGCATAAGATTTTGTACTGGGAGGGTATGCTTCCAGTATACATCCTATGCTACACAGCTCATGCACACCTCTGCACCATGGTGCAAAGGTTGTGCGTGGCTCTAGTCAGTCTGTGCGCCATTACAGGGGTAGTAGCAAGCAGCAGGTAATTTATAGGTTGAGCCTACCCAGTGGCGGCTCCACTGCTAAGGCGGAGGGGCATCATCCCACAGCTATTTAGCAGTGTAAGAAAAAATAAAATAATAACTCAATGTTATTATCATTTTATTTTTTTCTTGTTGCGGGCGAGGCAGCTTTGGGAAGCGGGCGGGGCTGGGCTGCTCTGTTGAAGGAGCAGGGGAGGGGAGGAGTGGTTTTCACTTGCTACGTGTGCATGAATGTTTGGCCGGCAGGCTCGAGCCGGCTAAACATTCATGCGCACATAGCATGCTCTCCACCCAGCTGCATTTTACAGCCTGGGTGGAGAACATGCCCAGGCCCTCATTCCCCGTCTGAGCGCCGAACCACGGTGCTCAGACCAATTACAACGCTGCACTGTAGCGTTGTGATTGGCTCAGGGGAGCCTGGATGTTTTCGGTGTCCTTCCTGTTCCGGCTGGAGGAAGGAGTGGAGAGATGCGACGAGGACGCAGCGACGTGGTGACACGGACAGGAGGTACGTTTTTTATGCTTTATTTACCCCCTTCCGTTCACCACTCCCGCCTCCCTGCCCCGCCACCCCGATCAGTGCCGGCTGCCCTGACCCTACAAGACACCGCAGCTGTCTGCTTGTAAAATGCATATTGTGGGTTTAACAAGTAAATAGAGGGTCTAACAGGCTGCACATTACTTATCATTTCTTAGCTGTACTGTCACTCTCATTTGACTAGATCTTGTTTGATTGCTTGCATGTCCTTTTTCTGTCAGTCCTTCCCTTAAAGCATTGTCAATTTACTTGTGCCCTTCCACTGCTCTTTTAGAGAACTATTTTTTGTCTTTTGACTGAAGCACTTCACTTGCGGTCATGTGTTTTCCAGTTGTCTTCCTCTTGTGCTTCTATTACTCCCTCCCAGCTTCGTGTTGCTCTCTCTCGCATGTGTGCTTCTCCCCGTCCCATCTGTAATACACTCTCCCTTGTGCGCTGTTCCCCCCTGTATTTCTTTCTCATCTGTATGCTTCTTCACGTAGCTGGCTCTCTCTCTCTGTCGCCCGTTTGCTTTTCTCCTTCCAAGCTACAAGTTGCTCTCTCATCTGTTTACTTTACTTTACTGTGCCCCCACTCGTGCCCCCATGTTGCTGCTGCCCCTATTGCCTCTGTCCCTCTTTCCGTCCACCTAATGTTAAAAAAACAGTGG
Organism: Calotriton arnoldi; assembly: GCA_963921515.1. Taxonomy (NCBI): domain Eukaryota; kingdom Metazoa; phylum Chordata; class Amphibia; order Caudata; family Salamandridae; genus Calotriton; species Calotriton arnoldi. Next base: position 7,558 of record CAWUFW010028400.1, on the reverse strand, counting down.
TTTTGCACAATTTGTTCCTTCTTGATTACATATCGAACTCAGAATGGTAAAAAAAGAGGAAAAAATATCACCCAAATCATTTTCAGGGGTGGGCGGTGAACTCCGCTCCGCCACCGGAGTTTGCGGAGTTTGCCAACTCCATGCTCCGCTGGGAGCATGTAGTTCAGCAAAAAACTCTTATTCTGCTGCGTGGCGAAGTTTGCCCCCTCTGCCCACCCCTTGTGAATAACATAGCAGTTCCAGCCAAACCTCGAAAGAGCACAGAGTTCACAGCACTCCTCTCCCTTGGGCTGAGTGGCTGCTGACAGCATATTGTGGAGGAGCGGAGGCCTGCAAAGGAGAATGTACTGGCATTATTCTGCCAAACCCAAGGGACCCACCCAGTCACCAAGATTCAACACGTCCCGCAGATGCATATTTAAAAATACCACCCAGTCCTCGTGCTTCCCTGAAGACCAATGCCACAAGCTTCCCAGCACAAAGCAGATTGCAACAGGGGTTGTAGGGCAGAGACGAATCCAGGACAGAGAGAGGGGAAGCAAGCAATCTGATTGTGAAGGTCAAAGGAAAAAATAGTAATGTATAAATGTACAGTCACCCAGCCTTAACCCGGTCTCCACTCTCCATGCACGTGCATGCGCAGTCCCCGCGAATCCTGCAGTGAAGTAGTTACAGAAGAAACACCATGGATCACTGCCCCGGTGGCAGGAGAGGTAGCAGCACCGTGCCCGGCGTGCAGAGCAGTACCTAGACCGGTCCAAGAGGCTGGGTGAAGGACAGGTAAGCCGGTGGAAAGTTGGAGGCAGTCTGGGGATCAGGGGAAGGGGGGTACCCTCTCTGAAAACGTGCTGTGTACTGCCAGCCAGCTCTGCGTACTGCCATATGGTGGAGCGAAACTCCCTGGAATTCCACAGGATTTTTAGGCAACTCCGCGGAATTCCACGTAGTGTAACTCAGTGAACTCCGCCCACCCCTAAATTCATTATGCAGGCTCTGGCGTGTGTGGTGTGCTCACCTACAAAGCGGACAACTACATCATCAGTTTTTAATTGTACTTTTGCAATGCAGCACTGCATCAGGGATGGTGTACAGCATTGCTAAAAACATTGGAAAAGCCAATAAGTCCCAAAGGTGAGACCTATTGGCTTTGCCAATGCTTCTTAATAAATAAGCTATGCACTGCTTTCTCTTCCTTTTGGAATGGAGTGAAGCAGCTTTGATTGCTGCACTGTTTTGCACTAAAGAAGAATACATCTCTCTCTTAATGTGCATGCCTGACCTGCCCAACTTTAACCCTAATACTCTCAAGCAGTTAGTGGCAATTAAACTGAAAAATAACCTTTCTGTGCCATCTCTCTCCTTAGTTTACCTCACCTCTTCTACCTTAACCGTGTCTCTTAACCTCTTTCTCTATTTCTGAATGTACCTTCATCTCTTCTTTTTTAATCTCACCTTTATCTACCTCACAGCTCTCTCAATATAATCAATGTACCTCACTTGACTTCATCTTTCTCTACCTCTCTCTTATGGCTTTGCCCCTCTCTATATTGTTCTCTGTGCCTACATTTATGTCTGTCAATCTCTATCCCTCCCTTTCTACCTCAACTTTCTCTACCTTATTTTCTATTTGTACTACATTGCTCCTTTCCCATCTTACTGCCCTGTATCGCATCTCTGTCTACTCCACCTTGGACTCAGCCTCATTTCTGTCTTTACCTCACCTCTCTCCATGTCTCTACTACCTTACCTCTGTACCTCTCTCTCAGTTCTTTCTTTACCTCACCACTTCCACTTACCTATCACACGTTTCTCTCTACCTCACATTGCCCTCACTACTCCACCCTTCTGTATCTCACTGTTCTTTCTCTCTCTTGCTACTTAAATTCTCAATTTACCTCACCATTAGTTCACTATCCCCCCTCTCCTCCTCCCCTTTCTATTATTCTACTGCTGTTCCCTTTCCTTCACGTCCCTTAATAGCTTACTCATTTCTGACTCCCTCTATTTCCCTACATCAACCCCCCCCTCTCTCTCTCTCTTTCTCTCTCTCACACACACAAACACATACACAGACACAGAAAAACATATACATATCTATCTCTGGACCTCTTTCTCCATTTCAACTCACATCTTCCATCTCAAATATTTCTCTTAACTTCTTTCTATATAGATCTCTCTACCTCACAATCTCTTCCTCTCACAACTTTCCACCTCTGCATAAACCTCACCTCTCTTTCCCAATTTCAAGTGTCTCTCAACTTCCTCTTTTCGCTCCACACCACATTTCCCTTTCTACCAATCACCCTTCGCTGAACTTTTTCCTCTTCTCCACTACTCCCTTTAACTGATTAGTTTTTCTATACATCTTCATATTTGCCCCCCCTCTATGTTGCAACTCTTTGTTTTTCTGCTAGTATCCTTTACCTCTCATTCCATTTGTCAAGTCGCCTCTTTTTCTACAGTATCCCTCTTTCTACCTTATTCCTTGGAGTACTGTTCTTGCAATTTTCTTCTCCTCCCTATCGCTATCTCTTTCTACCTCTCTACTGCACTCTAAAATCTTACTTATTTTTTTACCTTTCTTTTTCTACTTACATCTTCCTCTTTCTACTTCTCTTTATATTTCCTTCTGACTTCCTCACCTTTCTCTATTTACTTCAATTCTCTCTCTACCTCACATATTTTTCTACATCATATCTATCTCTACCCACTTTTACCTTTTCTTCGCTTCTCTGGCTATGCTAATCTCTTTGTCTCTGTCCATCTTCTGTTTCATGTGCTGTCCCATTTATCATACTCATTAGGGTCACAGGTAACTGTCTACGTGGTATTCGGATAAAATATCGAGTGAAAAATATTGACACAGAAATATCGAGATTTTAATATCGTGATCCACAAATATCGTGATGCAGGAATATCGTTGACAAGAATATCGAATTTCTAAGGTAAGTAATATCTATGTTAAAAATATCTATGTTGTTAATATCATTTACAGAAATATAGTTGTAAAAAATATGTATTTCATTATATGTTTTAATTGTATATATTATAAATTGTTTGTATCATTATTGTTAATGTTTTTAAATAGAGTTTGTATATTTGTTGTTGTTTTTCAATGTAACTTAATTGTTAATTGTACTTTTTAGTGTCGTAGTGGGTTGTGGGGTTTGTAGGGCTACAGGGTGGGAAGTAAATTAATTATTATAATTAATTAACAATTCATTAAAATTAAATATTTAATTGAAATTTATTTATGTAAATTGTGTACTTAATTTATTTTCTAAGTTTTATTTTAGGTGCGTGTTGTAGGATTTGTACGGGTAAAGGATGGGAAGTAAATTAATTATAATTAATTGATTATTCATTTTAATTAGAACAAATTATTTAATTGATAATGTAAATTGTGTTATTAATTTATTGTTTAAGCTTTATTTTAGATGTGAGTTGTGGAATTTGTAAGGGTAAAGGGTGGGAAGTAAATTAATGATAGATAATAATTAATTGTAATAAGAATAAATTATATAATTGATAATTAATTATGTAAATTGTGTAATTAATTTTGCAAGTCTTATTTTAGGTGCGGGCTGTGGTATTTGTAGAGGCAAAGGGTGAGAAGTAAATTCATTATAATTAATTAATAATTCATTTTAATTAAAAGTAATTGTTTAATTGATAATTATGTAAATTGTGTAATTATTATAGTTTTTGAGATATATTTTAGGTGCAGGTTGTTGAGTTTTTAGGGGTATAGGGTGGGAAGTTAACTAAGAAATAATTTATTCACAATTAATTATTAATGATTTAATTGATAATTATGTAAATTGTGAAATTATAATATTTGTTCAATTATATTTTAGGTGTGTGTTCATTAGTTTGAAGAGGAATAGGGTGGGAAGTTAATCAAGTAATAATTAATTACTAATTAATTACTATTTTTATTTAAATATTTATTTTATTTATACTTTTGTAAAGAAAAGTAATAATTAATTATTGTGTGTTATATATTAGGTGTGTTTTTTGTGTTTGTAGGAGAATAGGGTGGAAGTTTATTAAGTACAAATACATTGAAAAATATGTATTCATTTATTACAAATAGTTTTCTTTATTTCCTAATATGTTATGTTGTACTTTTTTTTTACTTCAATTACATTTTAATTGTTGGTTGTGATGTTTGTGATAATATAGTGTAGTATTTTATTAAATTAATAATATTTGTTTTGATTGATAATAATTATTAAAATTTGCAATAATTATGTAATTTGTTTAGTTCAGATTTAGACATTTAGGGGCTCATTATGTTGCCGTGACGTTCGCCACCGCCGAGCCGGCGGTGGCGACCGTAACGATATCGTAATGAGTGAAACCCCCCGCCATATTACAATGACGGGGGTTTCGCGGCGGACGCAAAGTGCGTCCGCCGCTTTTCTGCCGCCGGGCGGAATTGGCCCCTAATATGGTGGCGGCCATATTAGGATGGTGTGTTGTGTTGTGAAGGCCTTTCCATGGCGGCCATGGAAAGGCTGTCGGGGATGTTCTTTGGGGGCCCTATGCGGGCCCCCGGGGGGGGTGGAGAGGTGGGGGGTGCACTTGGTACCCCCCTCCATTTGCATGCACAAGGTGGCAGGCACCGCGCGGTGCCTGCCACGTTGTGCATGCAAATGCACAACATGCCATTTTGGCATTGCGGCGGGTGCTGCTGTACGCAGCACCCGCCGCAATGTCAAATATGCAGGATGCGACCGCCAGGGTGGCGGTCGCATCCTAATTAGCGGTGCAGGACCGCCGCACGTCTGGTGGCCGGTCCCAACTCCGCGAGGATGGCGGGCGGACTCAGGTCCGCCCGCCATCCTAATAGACCCCTTAAGTTTAATTTTTAGAATTTTATATTTTTGGTCATTTTATAGAGTTGTTAAAATATGTTATTTGTTTGAGGTGAACTACTCTCTCTCTACAGTTGCACAGACTGGAGTTGGAATAGTACATTTTACCCCTATGGAGTCCAACGCTTTCCCTACTGTTACACAGACTGGAGTGGCAATAGCAAATGGTACCCCTCCAGAGTCCAATGCTTTCCCTACTGTTGCACCTACTGGAGTGGGAATAGTACATTTGACCCCTCCAGAGTCCAATGCTAGCCCTACTGTTGTATGGATTGGAGTGGGAATAGTTTATTTATTATTTCTAGTGTTTAATAGTTTTGTTAAAATTGTTTAAATATATATTATTATTTGCTTGTGTATTTTACTTTATATTTTTTATGTATACATTTATACAATTTCAAGATAGTTTTAATATAACTTATTTTTGTTGTTTACTTTTTATGTAGAAATAAATTGGCAATATTTTTTATGTTTTGCAGTCTGCTGAGATTAGGGCGGGCGAGACCATCGTCAATGGAGAGCAGAAGGGAGGAGGAGTGGTGGGCACTGTAAGTGCGCATGTCGGTTTGGCTTGTCATCTTAAGACGGCCAAATCGACATGCGACTTAGATTTCTCCAACCCAGCTGTGTTGCATAGCCGGGTGGAGAAAAGGAACAGGCTACCTGTGCCTGAGCGATCATCCGACCAGCCCGCTCAGGCCAATCCCAGAGCTTCTCTCATGCTTGGTATAGCATGAGAGAAGCGTCTGGATTGGGTGGGGAGCCTTTTACAGAAACAAGAAGCTGTGAAGGATCACCGATGCGGCAGCCAGAGGTGGGAGCGCAGGGCAGTAGTAGGTAAGTGTTTTTTTTTTTAATTATTATTCCCCTCCATCCCCCTCCTTCACAAACACTCTTTATTGGTAACAGTTGCTGCTGAAATGTACCAAAGTGTGTCTGCCTGTAAATGTACTGGACTGTCATAATGTGCACAGTTCTCCTGTTGTAATGCATGACTCATCTTTAAGAGCTGAAACCTATAAAGAAATCATACTAAATGTGAAGTGTCAGGTTGAATAGAGTCGAAGAAATCAACATGAGATTGGGAGGCTCAGAGAAAGCAGGAAATACGCACATAAAGGAACTGATGGGAGGAATCAGGGAAGGAACACTGGAGTAAGTGAGTGGAGAAAACAGGACAGGCACAAGAAAAAGATAGAAAAGAGAAAGCACGGCAAACCCCCATGAATGGACTAAGAAGAGAAAGTGGATCAGACACATGGAGGGACTGAGGAGAGAAACAATTGGAGAGACACATGGTGGAACTCGGGAGAGAAAGAAGGGTGGAGACATATGGAGGTTCAGAAGAAATAAAACTTGGCAGCAGCGGTCCGAGCAGGTAAGCGCGGTGGGGTGGAGCTGGGCGGGAGGGGGGGATGTTGACAGACGATGGAATAGGATTTATTTATTTATTTAATTTTCCCTATTCCGTCGTCTGTCGACTTCCCCCCTCCCGCCCCGCCCCACCGCGCTTACCTTCACAGACTGCCGCTGAAACTTGTTAGAGACATATGGAGGGACTGTGGGGAGAAAGCAGTGTTGAGACTTTGGAAGAGGAGAGGAGAAGGAGAGGAGAGGAGAGGAGCACATGGATGGATGGATGGAGGAGAGAAAGAGGATCGGAAATGCATGGACAGACAGAGGAGGTAAAGCAGAGGAGAGACACATGGAGGGACTTTGGAGAGACAGAGAGTTGGGGAGGGGGAACAGAAGACATAGGACCTTAGAAACACAGATACAGGAAAATACAGACACAAAGAGACTCTGACACCAAGAGACGCAAGCACTGAGAGACACAGGAAGTGGGAGGCAAGGTATTGAGAGATATGGACACTGGGAGACACTGACACAGGTAGACACAGATGCTGGGGGATTGGGACTGGAAGACATGGGTAATAGAGCCAGATTCGGGGAGACCATGGATGCTGGGAGACACAGACACTGGGAGGTACAGGCACTGGAAGATTGAGACTGGGAGAAACGGATACTGGAGGTGCAGCGTCTGGTAGACCATGGATACCACTGGACACAGACACTGGGAGGCAAGGGCACTAGGAAACACAGTGTTGTAGTTTACAGATTTTCATTACCAGTTTGCAGAAGTGCCATGAAGCTAATCCTATTCACTTTCACAGAGACCATGACTTCTAATCGTTTGAGAAATCCCCGCAGCCCAAACAGAAGGGAGAAGGGGAAGGGCAAGAGAGAGAAAACACTGTTGCGAGGCTTGTCACGCTTCCTTCGGATCGGCCATGAAAGTGCTGTCACACTCACACACAGTGACGTCCACTCAAAAGGAAGGTAGTATGGGCATGCTGGGAAGGGGGGTGTAGGCAATAGCATGATGGGAGTGGTAGTCACAGATATTGGTCAGCCTCACAATTGGCCCATCAACACCACCCTGAACCATGCTCACATCACAGGGAGTGGAAAAGGACTCACAAGATGGCTGACACTGGGTACTGCTGGGGGGAGCACAAGGCCCTGCTGGGAACTGTGCAACAACCAACAGCAGGACACCACTGACTGACATCCTGAAAGACAACTTGCACTCCCTGCAACGGAAGCACGTTCCATGGTGGGATATCTGGCTGGGTGGGAAGGAGGACTCACAGCACTGACCATAGTTACAAGCACCT
>CAWUFW010028399.1:0-21892 GCA_963921515.1 Calotriton arnoldi | reverse complement strand
GTGGGTCGCCGCCGGCACTCACATTCCAAAATGTCTTTAAAAGGATTGCCAATGTTCGCGCCGGCACTCCCTGTGCATATAACAGGCACCTCCTGTTCCACAGTTAGCTGCCCCAATGCAGCAGCTGCGGACCCGCTAGAAGAATGGCCGGGCCGGGAGATGGGGTCCCCGGAGCTGAAATCGCCCATGAATGAGGGGCGCGCGGCCCCCTCAAAAATAAAATAAAATAATTAATGGCCAAGCCCCGGAGGATGGGGTCCTGGGGCCAATAGTGGCCCAAGGAAAGGGGCCACGCGGCCCCCTTCCCTGTAAATATTAAAAAAAGAAGAGGCAATGCCCGAGGGATGGGGTCCCCGGGGCCAATAGTGGCCTTGGGAAGGGGGCCACGCCGCCCCCTTCCATTAAGTCGCATGAAAAAGGAGGTCATGCCCCGGGGATGGGGTCCCGGGGCCGAAATTGGCCTAGGTGGGGCCGCGCGGCCCCCTTCCCGTTTTTTTTAAAAGGGGTCAGGCCCTGGGGGATGGGGTCCCAGGGCCCAAAAATAGTAAAGAAGGGGGGCCACACAGCCCCCTTCTAAAAAATGAATAAAGCTGGCATCACGCCGGAGGTCCCGCCCCCTCCCTGCACCACTCTGAAGCGCGCCCCCTGGTGGTTAAGATGGAAAATTAAGTCCCCATGAATACTGAGGGTCCCTGGGGGACAACTAGCCCACCAGGTACCTCCAGTAAGCGCCACATAGCTGGTTTGCAGAGGTGGTCCGAGGCCCACGCCCCTTTATACACCACTCTGCAAATAGCCTCTTGGCGCACTGCTGGTGGGGCGATGAGAGTCCTCTTGTGTCCTGAGGACCTCAGGACACAAGTGGACTTCATCCCCCAAGCAGCAGTGCACCAGGAGCCGCGTTTGCAGAGTGGTGTAAAAGGGGCGTGGCCTCGGACCACTCTCATCAATCCAGGTGTGTGGCGCTTACTGGAAGGTACCTGGTGGAATTAGTTGGCCTCAGGGACCCTCAGGAATGAAGGGGACTTAATACCCCAACTTAGAACGCACCAGGAGGCGCATTTGCAGAGTGGTGGGGAAAGGGGGCGTGGCCTTTGTCCACCTCTCAGCAATCCCACTGTGTGGAGCTTACTGGAGGTAAGACGTAGGCTGAGTTGGCCCCTAAAGGACCCCCAGCAGTGAAGGGGACTTCAATCCCCATCCAGAGCACGCGCCAGGGAGCGCGTTTGCAGAGTGGTGGGCAAAGGGGGGCAGTGGCCTGCTATGAGAACTTAGCAATCCTGCTGTGTGGGACTTACTGGAGGTAATAGGAGGGGTAGTTGGCCCCCAAGGTTGTCCTGGGGCCAGCTACCCTCTGTTACCTGCAGTAAGTCCCACACAGTGGGATTGCTAAGGCATCTAGGAGGACATGCCCCCCTTTCTCCACCACTATGCAAACGCGCCTCTTGGCAGACTAATGGGTGGGGATGAAGTCCAATTAACTCCTGAGGGACTTTGGGGGCCAAGAAGCCCTCTTGGTACCTCCTCTAAGTACTATGCAGCGGAATTCCTGAGCGCTGGTCGGAGGTCCAGCACCCTTTCTCCACCACTCTGCAAACGTGACTACTACTTAAAGAAGCATCTTTCTGCACCTCTGACTTAGAGGTAGTTTTAATCCCCCTGCCCTATTATGTACTAGGGCCTTACAGAAGGAGGTCATGCCAATCACAGGAGTACCCCAATGCATAGTGTTCCCTAGTGTATGTAGGTGTTTTCACTGTATTCTAAGTGTCTTTTAGCATAGCACTGGCTCTAGGCCTGGTTAGTCAGAGTCAGTTACCACCAGTACCCGATCAGCAAAAAGTTGGGGGCACAGGATGACTTTGCAACAAGGCCTCTTTCTGCTCCTCTGTTGGTTCTTTGTGCACATCTCTTGCTTCTTTCTGCACCTTTCTTCGTCTTTCTGGACTTCTGTTGCCTCTTTCTGCATTTCTCTTGCTTCTTTCTGCGCCTTTCTTCCTCTTTCTGCACATGTCCTACCTCTGTAGGCATAGTTAGAAATTAGCATTTAAAAAACCTTTGAAATTCACTGAAAAAACCACAGGTTTCAGGAGACGTTATAGTTAGAAATTAGCATTTAAAACAACCTTTGAAATTCACTGAAAAAACCATAGGTTTCAGGGACGTTATAGTTAGAAATTAGCATTTAAAAAACCTTAGAAATGTCACTGAAAAAACCACAGGTTTCAGGGACGTTATAGTTAGTTGGACATTTCACTCGTACAAAACCAGAGAAATTCGGCCGTTATAGTTAGTTGCGCTAACTATAACTCGCGCCCCCGTAATGCACTGCTGATGACGTCACATATTACATCATTCATGACATGGTCAGTGACATCACTGATGACATCTCAAATGACATCACTGATGACATCACTGATGACATCATCCACGTGATAATCTGATGCACCTCCTCACACCCTAATATTAACCTTTGATACATCCACTCTAAAATACAGACTACCATTTCGAAACCATGGACACACCAATACCAGTTACTACATACCCACTCACTGATTCATAGGTCTACACACACATCCACTTCATTCACCCATACAGTCACTCATACACCCATGTCACGCCACCAATACAGAACTGTGACTGATATATCCACTCACACACTACCACTCTCCCATAGAGCTAGCTCACACACCTAGTCAGTCACCCAAAGAGTCAATCACATCTGCCACTTACTCACCTATACAGTTATGCACACACCACCTCACGTATTCATACAGATACGTAAGACATACATATTCTTAAACAGTCACTGCCATAAGCACACACTCATCCATACAGCCACTCTCACAATCACTCACTAGCACATATAGTCATTTATATACTCCAACACTCACATATACTGCCATTTCACATAAGCAGTTACTCACCCATGTACCACCGAGACATCCATTCACTCCTGCAACACGGCACTACACAACACCCATCTCACCCATATCAGCCCTTGCATGGACACACTGCATGAACCCATACTCATCAGTGATTCACGCTACTCACGCATCCATGCACAGGAGTCACACACCTGTCATCCACCCACCACAGACACTCATGCACTCATGCAGGTACCAGACAACCAATCAATAACCCATATAGACACTCTGTGTAGCTACTCACAAACCCATGCAGCCATTTACACAGCAACTGACAGACTGATTACAGACATTCACACAGATTAGTCACTCAACCATGCATTCACGTGAGACACGATATAATCACTCACTTATAAAGTCAGTCACGCATCCACTAAATCATCCTTATGAGGCACTCATACACCACTCATTCTTCCAATACACTTTGGCATATATATATGATATATATAGTATATATAGTATATATATATATATATTCACTGAAAAAAACCATAGGTTTTAGGGACAGTTATAGTTAGTTGGACATTGCACTCTGGTACAAAACCGTAGAAATTCCCCCGTTATAGTTAGTTCAGCTAACTATAACTGCCCCCAATGCACTGCTGATGACGTCACATATTACATCACTCATGACATGGTCAGTGACATCACTGATGACATCACTGATGACATCTCAAATGACATCACTGGATCACTGATGACATCATCCAGTGACTGTGTGTTTCTGTAAAGTTTAAATATGTTTAATATATATAGGGAAAGCGTATTGAAGAATGAGTGGGTGTATAAGGTGTCTGAATGGATGATTTAGTACGTGAGTGACTGACTCTACAAGTGAGTGATTAAACGTATCTTACTGAATGCATGGGTTAGTGACTAAACTGTGTGAATGATCTGTATCCGCATCTGTTTGTTGGTGTGTAAGTGGATGCATGGATTTGCGAATAGCTACATGAGTGTCTATATGGGTTATTGATTGGTTCTCTGAGTATCTGTATGGCTGCCTGAGTGTTTGTGTGGGTGGGGGTGTGTGTGACTCTGTACATAGATGTGTGAGTGGGTGATTCACTGGGTGCATGATTTCAAGAGTGCATCTGTGATGGACTGCTTGGGTGGGTGAGTGTGTGTATGGGTGTGTTAGTGAGTGAATGTATATCTCAGTGGTACATGTGCGAGTAACTACATATGTAAAAGGCAGTATATATGTGTGTTAGAGTATTTAAATAGCTATAAGTGAGAGTGTGTGATTGTGAGAGTGGCTGTATGGATGCGTGTGTGCTTGTATCAGTTATTGTATAAGAGCGTAAGAATGTGCTAGTATTTGTATGAGTAAGTGAGCTGGTGTGTGTATAACTGTATAGGTGAGTAAATGGGTGTGTGATTAATTTTTGCATGACTGACTAGGTGTGTGAGTACCTCTATGGATGAGTGGCGGTGTGTGAGTGTTTATATAGGTGTATGAGTGCATATGATAGTCCTGTACTGAGTGACTGTAAGTATGAGTGACTGTACGGGTGAGTGAGTGGATGTGTGTGTAGACCTAAGAATCAGTGAGTGGGTATGTAGTTATTGGTGTTGGAGTGTCTATGGTTTTGAGAATGGCAGTCTGTAATTTAGAGTGGGTGTATCAAAAGTTATATTAGGGTGTGAGGAGATGCATGAGATTATCACATGGATGATGTCATCAGTGATGTCATTTGAGATGTCATCAGTGATGTCATCAGTGATGTCACTGACCATGTCATGAGTGATGTAATATGTGACGTCATCAGCAGTGCATTGCGGGCGCGAGTTATAGTTAGCTGAACTAACTATAACAGGGGAATTTCTATGGGTTTTGCTAATGAGTGAAATGTCCAACTAACTATAACTGTCCATAAAACCTATGGTTTTTCAGTGAATTTCAAAGGTTTTTTAAATGCTAATTTCTAACTATAACGTGCTGCGTGAAACCTATGGTTTTTTCAGTGAATTTCAAAGGTTTTTTTAAATGCTAATTTCTAACTATAACGTGTCTGAAACCTATGGTTTTTTCAGTGAATTTCAAAGGTTTTTTAAATGCTAATTTCTAACTATAACGTGCCTGAAACCTATGGTGTTTTCAGTGAATTTCAAAGGTTTTTAAATGCTAATTCCTAACTATAACATGTCTGAAACCTATGGTTTTTGTCAGTGAATTTCAAAGGTTTTGTAAATGACAATTTTTAAATGTATAAATTGTTATATTTATTTTTTTGATACTGATTTACTACATTTTTAAAAACTATTTATTTTTAGATATTTTTATTTTTAAAATTACATTGTAATTACATTATACATTACATTACAAAATATACTTTCTCACAATCAATTACTTTAGTTTAAATGCTTTGCAAATAGGCAATAGACTTTTTACAGTACAGTAGTTACAGTTGTTGCAATGGAGCAACACAATTTCCAACACTAATGCAACATTGAGCTCCCAATGGGAATTTCTTAGTTAAATGCAATTAGTTACTTATGGATTACTTTTCTCAACCACAGGACTGGATCCTAGACTCCAGTCCTGGGACATCTCCTGTAAACAGCTGGAGTAAAAGCCGCTTAGGTTACAGTAGTGATTTTTAAGGAACATTATTGTATTTTAAAAAGTTGACACTTAGAAACTTTTTCACATAGAATCACCAATGTTATCCTATGGGAGGAAATTCACTTAGCAGGTAAGTAGTGTTATCTTTGCTTTTCTCTTACTCAGTGGTGGATCCTGGATCCAGCACTGGTGCATCTCCTGTAAATGAGTTGAAAGAATGCGTTTAAGTCATACAGGCGATTTTTAAGGAATATTTGTAGTTTGTGAAAATCGACATACTTTGAAACTTTTCTGCTGAAAAACCAGACAAATGGATTCCTATGGAAGGAAATACAAGTTACTGGTAAGTACTGCTACAGAATTACTTTTTCAGGGTCAGTGCTGGGCTAAAAGATGCAGCACTGAGGTCTCTCCTGGATTACAGGTGAGTAAATCAGAATTCGTAGCTCTGGCTGATTTTAGATGAATATTTTAAAGTTCCAAAACTCCACACTTAGAAGAATTTCCAAGTCAAACCAGTCAATGTTAGCCTATGGAAGGAAATTCAAGTTACTGGCAAAACACGGTTAAAATTACTTTTCTTGATCAGTTTTGGGGCTCAAAGATGCACCACTGAGGTCTCTCCTGATAACAGGTGAGAGTAAATCGGAATTCGTAGTTCAGGCTGATTTTAGAGGACCCTCAGGATTGAAGGGGATTTAATTCCCCATCTTAAAATGCGCCACAGGGCCTGTTTGCACACAAGAACACCTTGAAGCCCCGCCCTCCTCCCTTCACCACTGTGCAAAGCGCGCCGTGGCGTCGATTTTAGCTGGGGGATTAAGTCCCCTTGAATCCTGAGGGTCCCTGGAGTCCAAACTAGCCCACCATGTACCTCAAGCGCCGGCCAGAGCTGCGCTTGCAGAGAGGTGTATAAAGGGGGTGTGGCCTCTGTACACCTCTCATCAACACAGCTCCCTGAGCAAGCATACTGGAGGTTCCTGAGTGGGCTACCCCCTCAGGGCCCCCAGCATTCAAGGGGGTTACTCCCCTAGCTTAAAAACGCACCAGGGGAACGCGTTTGCACACTGCTGCAGGGAGGGGGCGGGGCCTGGCTACAATGCGCGTTTTTTTTCCTTTTTTTTTATGAGAGTGGGCTGCTTGGCCCCACCTTCCCTCCACCACTTTTGGCCCCGGGACCCCATCCTCCAGGAACCTGAGCATTTTTTTTTTATTTAAAAAAACCCCTGGGGCAACGGGAAGGGGGCCGTGTGGCCCCCCTTTTCCTGGGCCTTCTATTGGCCCCGGGACCCCCATCCCCCGGGCATGCCCTCTTTTAAAAATGTTTTTAAAAAATATTTAGAGGGGGCTGCGTGGCCCCTCCTCAGGCCACTTGGGCGCCCCGGGGGACCCCATCCTCGGGGCCGGCCTTGCCCTCTTTTTTTTTTTTAATTGGCTGGAGCTCCCCCACACAGGTTAAAAAAATAAAAATAAGAAAGCCCCGGGGTGGCCCGGTCCCGGGTCAGCGGGAGGTCAAAGAGCCCTCCCCGCACCATTTTTAATAAAGCCCCGGGGTGGTGGTCCCCGGGGCTTGGGGCCTATAGAGGCCCCCACATTGCTAACGTAAATACCCTCGCATGCCCCCGGGACTTGGGCCACCTGGGGCAAAATACCATCGAGGCGCAGGAGACGATGCTGCGCGGGATCCGCGCACCCTGAGCGCATCCTGCCGAGATTTTTATTTTTTTTTAAATAGCTAAAGCTAGCCCAGGGGTCGCCAGCTGGGACCCCCTGAGCAGCCTGCTGGGGGCCAGGGTGTTTCTACCCCTGCCCCTTTTTGATGGGCCTTATGCGCACTTGCTTTGTGCCTCGGCTCTACCGAGGCCTGAAATGGCCGCCAACACTTCCTTGATCTTCGGAATGTTGACAGCCAGCTGACAGCCAATTAGCCATGCAGCTCGTGATCGGGACGGTGCGCGCAGGGTGCGCTGACTGGGCACGCGGATCCGGCTTGCGGCCATGAGATATATGTGATTTTACTTGTTAATTTCTCAGGAACTACTGAGCGGATTTACACCATTTAGCAAAATGGCACGACACTGAACCAAGGGGCTACTCTCTTTGCCAAATTTGGTGTAATTCCGCTCAGCAGTCCGGGCTGTAGCTGCAGCTAAAAGGTTCCTATGGAAAATGAATGGGGAAAACACGCTTTGGGGACCTCCCTTTTCTCGCGCCCCGGCTTGGCAGAATCACCCGAGACTTTCAGGATAGGAGCGGATCCGGAGCGCCCCAACAAGCTGGAGAATTTCGCCAAGATTCTTCAGCTCCGGCGCCCAACGTTATTTCAAATAGAATGTTGCGGATTTCCTATGGATAATAGGTCCTAACTATAACTATCTACTGGCGAGCCGACAGTAGATAATATATATATATATATATATATATATATATATATATATATATATATATATATATATATATATATGTCCACAAGGTGATCCTAATCTCCGGTGCACACTCGCAGTGGGTGCTCTGGGCGCAGCGCCGGATCCTGGCCCCAAAATTCCACTTCACAAAGCCATTGACGCGGCACTCAGGAAGAGATTTTCAAAAATGCGCTTATTAGCGCGCCTGCAACAAACGCTGCTTCCAGCCCTCTCCCGGCCTAGCTCACGGTCAGCAGAGTCCTTTCTTCATTGCACTATATATACACCCATGATGGCCTTAATGTGGCATTATGGGAGTTGTAGTGCATATAAAAATGTGTATATACAATATTTACAAGAAAGGAATCATTTCTACTGTTATTCTACAAGACAGTTAATTGTAATGGAGGCTTAGCAATCTGCTGATATAATATCAGACAGAATAATTTTCATATTCAATTATATATAGTGCCTAGTTTGTTTTGTATAGTACATAAGTAATCATTAGTTGCTAGCGGCAATAAGTTAAAATAGGGGACATAAAAGAAGGGAGAAAAGAGGGAAAAAAGAAATATTAGGGCAGGGAAATGAAAGAAAGATTTTAGGGAAAGGACTAGTGCCTTGCCATATTTGAGAGAATCTGTCTATATGCTATTGTTGATGGAATAGCTGGATATTTTCTCTGGATATACGATCAATTCTTTCAATTTAATAAAAGAAAAGTGTGCAAAAGAAGGGAGAAAGAAAGAAGAGAAAATAAAAAAAGGAGAAAAAAAGGAGAAAAAAGCTTAGGTGAGAGGAGGTGAAGAAAGGGGGGGTAGGGGGTAGAAGGGGGAGAGAGAGAGAAGGGGGAGAGAGAGGGAGGAGGGACTCTGTACTCCTATTCCAAAGAGTCCATCAGTGTCCTATTGTACGTTACATGAATATTTACTCTGAGATATACATACAGTTCTTCATCATTATTCATCCTCTCGGGGTCTTAGTCTTAAGTCTGATGATGTAGCGAGACTCAAGTTGGCGCAGTTTTTTTGTTCTATTTCCGCCTCGTTCATCTGGCATGATAGTATCAATTCCATAGTAACACATTGCCCGCCGAGTCCCCATTTTGCATGCCAGGATCATATGTTTTCGCAGTTGCGCCATGAAGAGTCTTTATTCTTAACTGCCCGAATGTGCTCAAGAATGCGTTTTTAGAGGGCAGATCGAGCGGCCAATGTGCTTTTTGGCCATTAGGTACACTGACGATGATATAGGATCACATACTGTGTGGTACATGTGATTTTCTTGTTTAGCATTATTCTGTTTCCATTCGGTTCGGTAATAGTTTTCATATTTTTTCCGATCTTACAGGCTTTACATGAATTACATTTTATGAACCCATTTCGTTGAAACCCCAGCCAGCCAATTGGTTTCTTCTTTTTTTGTTTAAAGTGACTGTTCACAAAGCATATGATCTTTCAAGGATTTTGTTTCTATATGTCACTATTGGTTTAGGGGACCGACTCAATTGTCCTATATCCGGATCCTTCTCGCAATCAAATGCCAATGTTTTTTAATTTTGTTCATGATTATACCACTTTCTTTACTGTAGGCAGTAATGAATCTCGGACCTTTTTCTCCTTCATTATGTTCCTGTTTTGCCTTCGATGTCAAAGTAAGCTTCTGCTCTCTGACTATAGAGGTCAATCCTTCTTTTTATTTTTCTCTTCAGTGTGGTTTCTCTGTACCCTCTCTGCTTTAATCTCTCCATGGTATTTCCTGGATTTTTTTTTCCTCTCTCGCGTCTTCTCTGGTTGGGAGACAATTGCGTTCCATCCGCATGAAATCCCCCCATAGGGGATACTATTCATTAGGGGTTTTGGGTGGAAGCTGGTTCCGTGCAGGATACTGTTAGTGGCCGTTTCTTTCTTCCTATAGAGCGTAGACTGTATTTGATCATCTTTGATGAATATTAGAGTGTCAAGGAAAGGGATCTCAGTTCTACTCATGCTGCATGCAGAAGACAGACCAACTTGGTTAGTGTCTGCGGTTTGACATGCAATAGTCTCTGGAATTCTTTTTCAGTTCCATTCCATATTAAAAACAAATCGTCTATATAACGAACCCATAGTATGATCCTGTCCAGATCATCTTTGTTGTCCACATCCCAGCCACTGTTTCTCCCACCACCCCATTGTGATGTTAGCGTAGTTCACTGAAAATGAAATGCCCATCGCAGTTCCACACAGCTGTTTAAAAAATTCCTTATTAAAGTAGAAGATGTTGTTTGCAAGTGCCCATTTTCAATCATGGTAAGTAGCATTTGTGTATGCTTCATCTCCCAAATTTTTCTCTTTGTTTAAGAAAATAGCTGCATGCTTTAAGTCCTACTTCATGTCGTATTGATGTATATAATGATACAACATCTATAGTTACAGATGTGGAATTGGCTATTCCAAGAAATGCCATCCAGAATTAAGTGAAAATCCCCAGTGTCTCTGATGTAAAGAGCTTATGCTTCGAGCTATTGGGGCAAGGGAATCGATCAACGTATTCCGAGATGTTCTCATACAATGTGAATCGCATGAGGACACAGGCAGGTTCTTCCTGGTGGGTGGTTGAGGGTCTTGTGTATTTTTGGCAAAAAATATATTGTTGGAATAACTGAGAATTCATTCATCAAGAATTTTAGTTCTTCCTACGGCTGTATAAGTGGCCTCCATTGTGCCGGCTGGTTAATTCTCTCGCTCAGGTCTGCACGTCATTTTATTTATTGGGTTATTGGAGACTCTACCGTAGTTACTATTATCATCCAATCTGTCTGTATGCTATACATAGATAATCTTGGGTGTCCATGAGTACAGTACTTCCCCCTTTGTCAGCCGGGTTTAATTATTAGTTCTTTATTTTTCATTAAGATTTTGATTGCTTCCCGTTCCTCTTTGCTTAGATTCTCCCTTTGATTTTTCATTTCTCGTGTTTGATATCTTCTCGAGTTCTTCCACTATTGCTTCACTGAGATTGGTCAATTCGATTCCCAGGTGGCAGGACAGGGCAGTATCTGGATTTTTCTTTTTAAACCACTATCCACTCTTTTATCCGTTTCAAAAGCAAGGTGGTCAAGAACTTGCTCCTCTGTCATCATCATTTTCATTCAGGTCATGAAGCAGGAGATCAAAAATATTCTTCAGGTCTGGTACTTCTGGACTATACTGACTCGCTGGTTCTGATGTTTGAGCAAGAACACCCCATTTCTCCAGATATGTTTTGCATCCTTTTCTAGTAATTTTTCGGCTTGGCATGTACTTTAACAAGTTTTTCAGCTTGCGTATATATTTATACAGATCAATTCTCACTTGTGTGTGGTCATAGGTGTGACTCTCTGGGCAGAAGGATAGGGCCTTTGTTCAGTGCTGATTCTTCTTCTGTGGTGTGAGAACAGGTTTGGAGAAATTCACGATCAGATTGACATTATCTCATTTTCGGCCGCGCAATGGGTATTGCCTTCTTCCGTTTTGCACGTCGTGGGTTTTTCTTGGTGCTGGTGAGGGCATTCTCTCCTCTTCCCCTCGTCCTCAATTCACATTTCTTCTGCGGCCTCTCTCTTCCTTGTGATACAGGAGTTTGAGGTCCACACATTAAACGCATCTCCTCTAAAAAATTGGTTTTAACCCAGAAATAATAGTTCCACTGTTCTCTGCTCTCCTCACTCAAATCTGATTCACTTGCACTAGTACTGTCAATTGCTTTAGAAGCCTGTATGGGATAGTTCTTTTTCAATGTTTCGAACCGTTTTGCAAATGTAGCATTCTTCCATACCTGTAGTCTTGCTCATCTCTTATATATTTTTCGTTTTTTACGTTCTTGAATTTCTATTTCATATTTTTTTCTAACCTTGCTTCCATATCTTTGCGCAGTTTAAACAATTTCTTCTTGATTTGCATAGTTTTGTGTTTTTATCTCCCATTTCTTCTAGTTGTTTTGTTAATTCTGCTACATCAATTTTCGCTGTGCTTAATCAGAATCCGCATCATAGTAAGTGAACATTGTGCATTATTTTCTGCCCATTCCTCCAGCAGTTCGACATTTTTGTATCCGGGTGCGTAGGGCAGATTGTAAAAATACGTAACCCCTCGGGACTCTTTGACTTCAATATAGTTCTCTGGGTGCCAGTATTTCCCAACTTTGCTAATTTCTTTTTGTAAAGTTTTTCCATTTTATTAAAATGCTGTTTGATCGTTAAATCGACTGCAGCGGAACATCCAACTCCTCGGTATTTGTCTCATCCATTCCCTCAATTACTTGAAACAATGTTGCACGCAGTTGTTATTCGTTTGCCTTTCCTGAGGCCTCCATTGTCTTGTATTCCAGTCATACACTTTGAGCTGTGCTTTTACAAACAGTTTGCGTGCTATTTAGATGTCACTTCTCTTCCTACCAGCTTGCCTCGGGATACACCAAAGCCGTAATGTGTGTGTACGTGCCTGGCTAATCACGTCCCACAACAAACAATGGCCGCTTCGCGTAACGCTGACTCTCAAACAGGCAAATGCCACTCACCCTATGGGGAGACTCCCGTACAGGCGGCATCCTATGGCCCCGTCCTATGGCGCTCAACCTCCAGGGTGAGGTTTCCTTTCTCCTTCGTAGAAGCGACGTTAACTTCCGGGTGCACTCAGATATTGTCAATGTCCACAAGGTGATCCTAGACCGGTGCACACTCGCAGTGGGTGCTCTGCGTGAGGGCCGTGATCCCGGCCCCAAAATTCCCACTTCACAAAACCATTGGCCGCTGGCACTCAGGAAGAGATTTTCAAAAATGCTGATTAGTGCACGGCTCAACCAAACGCGCTTTCAGCTCTCTCTCACGGCCTTGCTCACGGTCAGTGAGTCCTTCTCTTCATTGCACTATATATACAACCCATGTGGCCTTAATGTGGCATTATGGGAGTTGTAGATGCATATAAAAATGTGTATCGCCACAATATTTACAAGAAAGGAATCATTTCTACTGTTATTTACAAGACAGTTAATTGTAATGGAGGCAACTAATAATCTGCTGATATAATATCAGACAGAATAATTTTTCATATTCAATTATATATAGTGCCTAGTTTGTTTGTATAGTACATAAGTAATCATTAATTGCAAACGGCACATAGAGAAAATAGGGGAGCACAAAAGAAGGGACAAAGAGGAAGAAAAGAAATATTAGGGGTAGGAAATGAAAGAAAGATTTTAAGGGAAAGGACTAGTGCCTTGCCATATTTTAGAGAATCTGTCTATATGCTATTATTAAATAGTTGGATATTTCCTCTGGACTATCACGATCAATTCTTTCAATTTAACAAAAGAAAAGTGTGCGCAAGAAGGGGAGAAAGAAAGAAGAGAATAAAAAAGGAGAAAAAGCTTAGGTGAGAGGTGAAGAAAGGGGGAGTAGAGGAGTGAGAAGGGGAGAGAGAGAGAGGGGAGAGAGAGGAGGGAGGGACTGGCAATTCCCATTCAAAAAGATCCATCAGTGTCCTATTGTAAGTTACATGAATATTTACTCTAGATGTACATACAGTTCTTCATCATTATTCATCCCTCTCGGGGTCTTAGTCTTAAGTCTGATGATGTAGCGAGACTCGGTTGGCACAGTTTTTTTGTTCTATTTCCGCCTCGGCTCATCTGGCACGACAGCCAATTAGCATGCAGCTCGTGATCGGGAGGGTGCGCGCAGGGTGCGCTGAGTCGCGGATCGCGCGGCCATAGATATATATGTGATTTTACTTGTGATTTTCTCAGGAACTACTGAACGGATTTACACCATTTAAGCAAAAGGCACGACACTGAACCAAGGGCTACCTCTTTGCCAAATTTGGTGTAATTCCGTTCAGCAGTTCGGGCTGTAGCCGCGACTAAAGGTTCCTATGGAAAAATGAATGGGGAAAACACGTTTTGGGACCCCCTTTTTCTCGGCCCCCGCTTGACGAATCACCCTGAGACTTTCAGGATAGGAGCGGACCGGAGCGCCCCAACAAGTTGGAAAATTTCGCGAAGATTCGTCAACCGGCGCCAACGTTATTTCAAATAGAATGTTGCGGATTTCCTATGGAAAATAGGTCCTAACTATAACTATCTACTGGCGACCGCCAGTAGATAATATATATATATATATATATTCACTGAAAAACCATAGGTTTCAGGGCGTTATAGTTAGTTGGACATTTCACTCGTACAAAACCATAGAAATTCCCCTGTTATAGTTAGTTCAGCTAACTATAACTCGCGCGCCCGCAATGCACTGCTGATGACGTCACATATTACATCACTCATGACATGGTCAGTGACATCACTCATGACATCACTGATGACATCTCAAATGACATCACTGATGACATCACTGATGACATCATCCTTGTGATAGAGTGGCAGACCTCCTCTCACCCTAATATAACCTTTGATACACACACTCAAAAATACAAACTAACATTTTCAAAACAATGGACATACCAATACCAGTTACAACACACCTATTCAGTAATTCCAAGATCTACACACACATCCACTCATTCACCAACAGTCCCTATACAGTCACTCATACATGTACTCACTCATCATATGTACTCATACACCTATACATCCTGTTACACACCGCCACTCATCCATAGAGTTACTCACACACATAGTCACACATGCAAACAAAGTATCAAACATCCATTTACTTGCATATACAGTTATACACACACTACCACACTTACTTCTACAGAAACTTACACATACTTACTCTCTTAAACAATCACTTATAGAAACACCTACTTATTTGTACAGGAACTCTTCCAATCTCTCACTCTCACATATACTCACTTATATACACCAATACTCACATATACTAGTTTAAAACATATGTAGTTACTCATAAAGACACTATTGAGACAGTCATTCACTCACTAACACACCCATACACATACTCATCCACCTATACAGTCCTGCACACATGCTGTCTTCAACACATACAAACAGTGAGTCACTCATTCATGCATCTATGCACTAAGTAATACCCCCACCGAACCATACAGACACTCAGACACTCATACTGATACTCAAAAACCAACTAATAACCCATATAGACACTCATGTAGCTACTCACCAACCCATGCAGCCACTTATACACAAAGTGAGAGACTGATACAGATATTTTCATATTTAAACATTACTCACTAACCCATGTATTCACTAAGATACACTTAGTCAGTTATACAATCAATTTTACAAAACAAAATCATCCATTTAGACACTTATATACCCATTTATTCTTCCATCGACCTTGAGATATACATATATAAAACATATTTAATTTTCAGAAAACACACATTCACTGGATGATGTCATCAGTGATGTCATCAGTGATGTCATTTGAGATGTCATCAGTGATGTCATGAGTGATGTCACTGACCATGTCATGAGTGATGTAATATGTGACGTCATCAGCAGTGCATTATGGGATGCACAGGAGTTATAGTTAGCTGAACTAACTATAACGGGGGAATTTCTATGGTTTTGGTACGAGTGAAATGTCCAACTAACTATAACGCCCCTGAAACCTATGGTTTTTTCAGTGAATTTCTAAGGTTTTTTAAATGCTAATTTCTAACTATAACGTGCCTGAAACCTATGGTTTTTTCAGTGAATTTCTAAGGTTTTTTAAATGCTAATTTCTAACTATAACGTGCCTGAAACCTATGGTTTTTTCAGTGAATATATATATATTTATTATACTATGTATACATGTGAAAATGTCTCGGTCCCCTGTTTGCCTCGGTGGCACGGAAAATGGGTGGAACTGACGCCAGCACGCCGACGAGGTCCTCTTATGGCTCCGATGACGTCATACGGTGTCGCGAGCGGAGCCGTGCATATGACGTCGTGACGGGGAGAGCTAGGAAAGAATTTCCGTGGAATGCTGGTGCAGGGGATATTCACCTAAGTGTTCAGGCTAGTCCTTTGGGAGCAACTGTTTATGTTGCCACTCCAGAAACCGAAACCAGTGATCCGAGGGCAGAGGCCCTGCAGATGGCACACGAGGTGGGGTGCCCAGTCGTGTGCACCGGCGGGGCAGCGAAGTGACAAGCACCACAACCCACAAAAAAGGTAACGAGGGCACTGAATAACACAGGATCTTCTCTTTGTATCTGGCAGGAACAACGAAGTTAAAATGCCCTAGTACCAAAATGTAGAATTAGTGCTACAACGGTCTTCAAGAGGACCTGCGATGCCGCTTCTGCCTCCCGTACTCCTGGAGGTGGCACATGGGTCACGCGGTACGGTCATACTGCGGTGGGACGCACACTCGTTGACCTCTCATGGCACTGCTCCACACTTCAGGGAGGACGCTTTCCATTAGCTATGTTTTCTGATGACATGTCGCGCCGGCCCCGTCCAACAACAGAACTCCTTTAGATCCAAACAGACTCTTCCACTCTCTCACCGGAAGTGAAACCAGGCCACGCGGACACTTTCACAATACAACAGCCGGGAATGCACTTTTCGTAAAAACACATTCCTTCCTCCTAATTAATCAAATAAACGCCTCACTGAAGAACAGGGGCCAGCTTCGATCGGTAAACAGCCGTCATAACGACTTTTTTACTTTGCGATACCATTACAACGCATGCATTACCACGCATGCGTTGTACATCACGAAGTCATTACTACGCATTTTTAGAACGCATGGTCATTTACCACGCATGCCTTTACAACGAATTTTGTTGTAAAGGTATGTATGGTAAATGACCATGCTCTAAAAACATGTAGATCGATCCATGTCGTTGTAAGGAAACAGAGGCTGTTCCGTTTCCTCACAACGACGTGCACCGCCCTCAGAGACGACGTGAAGCAGGAACCACGAGGAGAGAGGAACCACGAGGAGTGAGAGGTAAGGGGGATTGGGCATGGGGTGGGGGTTTCTTTTCTAGGGTTTAGGGTAGTGCAGTGGTGTTTGGGTGGTGTAGGGGGTCGTGCTGGGGGTAGTGTTTTAGGTTTAGGTAGTGCAGTGGTGTTTGGGTAGTGTAGGGGTCGTGCTGGGGGTAGTGTTTTAGGTTTAGGTAGTGCAGTAGTAGTGTAGGGGTCGTGCTGGGGGTAGTGTTTTAGGCTTTAGGGTAGTGCAGTGGTGTTTGGGTAGTGTAGGGGTCGTGCTGGGGTAGTGTTTTAGGGTTTAGGGTAGTGCAGTGGTGTTTGAGTAGTGTAGGGGGTCATGCTGGGGGTAGTGTTTTAGGGTTTAGGGTAGTGCAGTGGTGTTTGGGTAGTGTAGGGGTCATGCTGGGGGTAGTGTTTTATGGTTTAGGTAGTGCAGTGGTGTTTGGGTAGTGTAGGGGTCGTGCTGGGGGTAGTGTTTAGGTTTAGGGTAGTGCAGTGGTGTTTGGGTAGTGTAGGGGGTCATGCTGGGGTAGTGTTTCAGGTTTAGGGTAGTGCAGTGGTGTTTGTGTAGTGTAGGGGTCGTGCTGGGGGTAGTGTTTTAGGGTTTAGGGTAGTGCAGTGGTGTTTGGGTAGTGTAGGGGGTCATGCTGGGGTAGTGTTTTAGGTTTAGGGTAGTGCAGTGGTGTTTGGGTAGTGTAGGGGTCGTGCTGGGGTAGTGTTTCAGGTTTAGGTAGTCAGTGGTGTTTGTGCAGTGTAGGGGTCGTGCTGGGGTGGTGTGGTTTAGGGTAGTGCAGTGGTGTTCGGCAGTAGTGTAGGGGTGCTTAGGTAGGGCAGTGGTGTTTGCAGTGTAGGGTCATGCTGGGGTGGTGTTTCAGGGCAGTGCAGTGGTGTCTGTGGTGTAGGGGGCTGGTGTTTAGGTTTAGGGTCAGTGCAGTGGTGTTTGGGCAGTGTAGGGGGTCATGCTGGGGGTAGTGTTTCAGGGTTTAGGGCAGTGCAGTGGTGTTCGGGCAGTGTAGGGGGTCGTGCTGGGGGTAGTGTTTTAGGGTTTAGGCAGTGCAGTGGTGTTCGGGCAGTGTAGGGGTCGTGCTGGGGTGGTGTTTCAGGGTTTAGGGCAGTGCAGTGGTGTTTGAGGCAGTGTAGGGAGTCGTGCTGGGGGTAGTGTTTCAGGTTTAGGGCAGTGCAGTGGTGTTTAGGCAGTGTAGGGGTCATGCTGGGGTGGTAGTTTCAGGGCTTCAGGGCAGTGCAGTGGTGTTCGGGCAGTGTAGGGGTCGTGCTGGGGTGGTGTTTCAGGGTTTAGGGCAGTGCAGTGGTGTTTCGTGCAGTGTAGGGGTTCGAGCTGGGGGTGGTGTTTCAGGGTTTAGGTCAGTGCAGTGGTGTTCGGGCAGTGTAGGGGGTCAGTGCTGGGGTGGTGTTTCAGGGTTTAGGCAGTGCAGTGGTGTTCGGCAGTGTAGGGTGGTCGTGCTGGGGGTGGTGTTTCAGGGTTTAGGGCAGTGCAGTGGTGTTCGGGCAGTGTAGGGGGTCATGCTGGGGGTAGGTGTTTCAGGTTTAGGGCAGTGCAGTGGTGTTCGGGCAGTGTAGGGGTCGTGCTGGGGTGTGTGCTCTTAGGGTTTGAGGCAGTGCAGTGGTGTTCAAAGTGTAGGGGTCTTGCAGGGGTGGTGTTTCTAGGGGTAGTGCAGTGGTGTTTGGTCAGTAGGGCTTGCTGGGGTGGTGTTTCAGGGTTTAGGGTGCAGTGGTGTTCAGGCAGTGTAGGGGTCCTGCTGGGGCTGGTGTTCAGGGTTTAGGGCAGTGCAGTGGTGTCTGGCGCAGTGTAGGCTGGGCTGGTGTTTGTAGGGTTTAGGGTAGTGCAGTGGTGTTCGGGCAGTGGTAGGGGTCAGCTGGGGTGGTGTTTCAGGTTTAGGCAGTGCAGTGGTGTTCTGGGCAGTGTACGGGTCGTGTGTTTTCAGGCTTAGGTAGTGCAGTGGTGTCTGGGCAGTGTAGGGGTCGTGCTGGGGCTGGTGTTTCAGGTTTAGGGCAGTGCAGTGGTGTCTCGGGCAGTGTAGGGGTCGTGGCTGGGGGTGGTGCTTTCAGGGTTTAGGCAGTGCAGTGGTGTTTGGCAGTGTGGGGTCGTGGCTGGGGCTAGGTTTCAGGGTTTAGGGCAGTGCAGTGGTGTTTGGGCAGTGTAGGGTCGTGCTGGGGGTAGTGTTTTAGGGTTTAGGGTAGTGCAGTGGTGTTTGGGTAGTGTAGGGGGTCATGTGCTGGGGTAGTGCTTAGGGGTTTAGTGGTAGTGCTGGTGGTGTATGGTGTCAGTAGTAGGGTCCGTGCTGGGGTAGTGTTTTAGGCCTAGGTGCAGTGGTGTTTGTGTAGTGTAGGGGGTAGTGTTTTGGGTTTAGCGTAGTGCAGTGTGTTTGTGTACGTGTAGGGGTCGTGGCTAGGCTAGTGTTTAGGTTTAGGGTAGTGCAGGGCATGTGGGTCGTGCAGGGGGTGGTGTTTAGGGTTTAGGGTAGTGCAGTGGTGTTTGGGTAGTGTAGGGGTCAGTGCTGGGGTAGTGTTTAGGTTTAGGTAGTGCAGTGGTGTTCGGGTAGTGTGTAGGGGGTCGTGCTGGGGGTAGTGTTTTAGGGTTTAGGGTAGTGCAGTGCTGTGTTTGGGTAGTGAAGGGGTCGTGCTGGGGTAGTGTGTTTTATGGTTTAGGTAGTGCAGTTGGAAGGAAGTAGGTAGGGGTCAAACCAACATGAATTTTGTCTCAGTGATGTATCCAACGCTCATGTAAAGCACTCAATACCTGGACCAGTCTGCACTATACAAAACTGCCAAAAAACAAAACAAATAAAAGTGTTGCTGTACACTTTTGTCATTGGGCTATACGTGGGCTACATCTGGGTAATATTTGTGCTACATTTGGGCCTCTTTTTCACTGGTGGCCATCTTGGAAGACTTCTTTGTTATGAAGTTTCCTAATTTCCTCATTTACTGCAGTCTCCTCAGTAGGAAATGCTTTCAGTTTTTTACTTTGATTCCATCAAGAAGGCATTCAGATGTGTCACACATTTGCCATAAATCCAGAATGTTAGCACTCTAGTTGTTCATTAGATCACTGTAGTAAAGCTACTGCTCACCAAGGAGTTAACTGGAAGTCTACTGCTGGTATTGAAAGTGATTGTTTCAGTCTGCATGTCAGAATTTTCTAATGAAATAGAAGAGGATTTGAGATCTCACTTAAAACATGCCCTAAATTTTCTTTTTGCAGCACTAACCATAATTTCTATGGCAAAATGAACCCCTCATTTTGTTCCTTTTTAAATTAAATGTTTTAAGTGTTACCAGTTTATTCCAATCAAGATGGCTTCAGGTGTGCCATACTTTTGTCATAAGTAAGACTGTTAGCGCTCTAGTTGTTCTTTAGAACACTCTGGGAAGCTGCAGTAGAACACAAAGGCATCAACTGACAGGCTGCTCCTGTTGAAATATAACAGGAAGATATTTGAGATCTCACTTAAAACATGTCCTAATTTTTCTTTCTACAGCACTAACCATAACTTCTATGACAAAAATGAACCCCATCATTTTGTTCCTTTTTAAATTAAATGTTTTAAGTGTTACCAGTTTATTCCAATCAAGATGGCTTCAGGTGTGCCATACTTTTGTCATAAGTAAGACTGTTAGCGCTCTAGTTGTTCTTTAGAACACTCTGGGAAGCTGCAGAACACAAAGGCATCAACTGACAGGCTGCTCCTGTTGAAATATAACAGGAAGATATTTGAGATCACACTTGAAACATGTCCTAATTTTTCTTTCTACAGCACTAACCATAATTTCTATGACAAAATGAACCCCATCATTTTGTTCCTTTTTAAATTAAATGTTTTAAGTGTTACCAGTTTATTCCAATCAAGATGGCTTCAGGTGTGCCATACTTTTGTCATAAGTAAGACTGTTAGCGCTCTAGTTGTTCTTTAGAACACTCTGGGAAGCTGCAGTAGAACACAAAGGCATCAACTGACAGGCTGCTCCTGTTGAAATATAACAGGAAGATATTTGAGATCACACTTGAAACATGTCCTAATTTTTCTTTCTACAGCACTAACCATAATTTCTATGACAAAATGAACCCCATCATTTTGTTCCTTTTAAATTAAATGTTTTAAGTGTTACCAGTTTATTCCAATCAAGATGGCTTCAGGTGT
Source organism: Calotriton arnoldi (assembly GCA_963921515.1). Classification (NCBI taxonomy): domain Eukaryota; kingdom Metazoa; phylum Chordata; class Amphibia; order Caudata; family Salamandridae; genus Calotriton; species Calotriton arnoldi. The sequence continues at coordinate 954 of CAWUFW010028399.1, read as the reverse complement.
GCCATACTTTTGTCATAAGTAAGGCTGTTAGCACTCTAGTTGTTCTTTAGAACACTCTGGGAAGCTGCAGTAGAACACAAAGGAATCAACTGACAGTCTCTGCCATTGTTGGATGTACATGTTTTACTGAGAATGTCAGACTTCATTCTCACATGACTGAGAAAGATAATGTGAATTTACAGAAAATATGCTCTCATTTTAGCTTCTGGAGCACCTTCCAAAACTGTATGGGACAAGCATGTGAAAATAGTTTTCTCTCAAACATGATTCATGATATCCCAGCAGAAGGTTTTTCACAGGGTAAAATCACCTTAGAACACACCACAATTCCTGAAATTAGTATGGTACCATCAACAAATGAATTCTAATGTAACTAAAGTCTGTTATCACCCTTTATAGTTCTCCTTTGGTAACCTCAAAATCTTCGATTCACTACAATGCATTTCCAATGGGGTACTATCATTTATATTGGTCCTAAGATGGCTGCCAGCAATTCCAGGATGAAGTGCTGACAGCCAATCAGATCTCACGATGACATGTGTGGTTAGGCTCCGCCCAGATATATATGTGTTTTTACTTTTGATTTTCTCAGCAACTACTGAACGGATTTACACCATTTAACAAAAAGGGTTCTTTCTGAACCAAGAACTACCTCTTTGCCAAATTTTGTGTAATTCCGTTCAGCAGTTCGGGCTGTAGCCGTGGCTAAAGTTTCCTATGGGAAATGAATGGGGAAAACACGTTTTGGGACCCCTTTTTCTCGGCCCCGCTTGACGAATCACCCCGAAACTTTCAGGGTAGGAGCGGACCGGAGCGGGCCATAAAGTTTGAAAATTTCGCGAAGATTCACAACCGACGCAAGAGTTATTTCAAATAGAATGCTGCGGATTTCCTATGGAAAATAGGTCCTAACTATAACTATCTACTGGCGACCGCCAGTAGATAATATATATA
>CAWUFW010028398.1:0-21998 GCA_963921515.1 Calotriton arnoldi | reverse complement strand
TCCCCTCCTATCACCAGGGACTCTGCCCCCATATGTGTTTCGCCCTTTCCCCACATGCACTCTTTTCGCTCATGATGTTTTATTTCGACCATCCTGTTCCTTACTACAAATGTCCACAACTCTAGCTTATGTGCTCAATTCTGTCCATGGTCTTTTTCTTACCATTTGTGCGCAGTCCCTCATGTTGCAGAGGTGTACAGCGGACAGTGGACGGCTGATTATATATAGCAAACAAGGTTGAACCTCTGTTTTCTGGTTAACCTTTTCCTACAAATGCTGGTTTAATTTCTGAAGTATAGAATAGAGCTTAATGTAAATCCAACATAATTAAATAAGTTGAGAATCCTTCCCCTCCGATTTTACTTGTACCGCGTTTTAATTTCTAAAAAGAGAGCATAACTTGCAATTTTATGACAAAACAGATGAGAAGCTTAACTGCTTGAACCATCAGTTGCAAAAAGAAACAGCTTTGGAATTGAACTGCCAGGCCAGATGCAGAGACAAACAGAGGGTGTTACACTAGCAACCCGAGAGACAATGATAGGGCAGGTACCCTCTTCCCTTAAGCCAACAACTCTGCAGGGCACAGATGCAACACTTTAGCCAAAAGCCTTTGGGATCCTGGTTCTCGAGACAGTTTGGTACTGATTCCTTAGGTTTCGGCTCTAGACAGTGCATGCGCTGTCTTGAAGAGACATGTTGTATATACTTTGTGGGATTCAGCACGTCCATAAGCTTCCTATTTGCTGGTTCCATCATCACTCTCCCAATCTTCTTCCTCATTTGTTTATGGCATGCATGGGTCAGGCCTCTTGCTGTGTTTAGCCCTCTTCCAGAGCAGGGAACAATTACTATATCAACCCACTGGTCACTATTTTAGCATCTATTTTAAGAATTACTTTTTTTTGTTTGTTTCGAGCTCCTACCATGAGTGCCTGTGTTCTAAGTCGAGTGGAGCTCTAATGGCCCTGTAACTCTTGTTATTCGTTTGTGGGCCATGCTGAGTGCCCACGCCCTTTTATGCACAAATGCAGTCTATTAAAGAATAAAGTGTCGCTTTCGTAGTGACTGCTATCTTTACTGTATTCATTTCTACACAATATGGTGCGTGTGCTTTTATTAAGCGCATTCTTGGGAGCGCATGTATTCCTAGCATGTGTATTGCCGGGCACGCGTTCCATACTGTGTAGAAATGAATACAGTAAAAATAGCAGTCGAGACGAGAGCGCCACTCTATTCTTTCATAGACTGCAAATGTGCCCTTTAATGCCCATATGCAGTCTATGAAGATTAGGGCAGTGCTCACATTGCGACCACTATCTTTACTATATTAATTTCTACACAGTATGAAGCGCATACTTTTTTCAAGTGGCATGCTTTGGCCCGCTGTATTTTTAGAGTGTGTATCACTAACTGATCGAATGGACGTGGCACAGGCTTTGTTGTCACTGACTGCCTGAATACAATTAGGCTGAAGAAAGCCGTGTTTGGATACAGAGTGAGACAGTCCCACAGGGCCAGAGAAAAACTTCTCATTAAACACAACAACCTTCTGGATTGCTGAGTGCACCGTGTCCCAGTGGCAGACTTGTAATAATTTTCGTTCTCTGACTGAAGCCTCTCAGCTGCGCAGCTTGCCTGTATTAACATTCCACTGAAGCTTCCAGCTGAGTTAATTACAGACTACAGGTAACGGGATGTTTGCGGTATATATTCATTCTCCCCTCCTGCACTCCCTTGTGTTCGTTTACCACCCCCCTCCCCTGCTCGTTTTTTGTGTGCAGTTCTATATATCGCGTTGTTTTACACAAGCACCAGTTCCATTACATAGCGCAATCGCTTTACACGAGCACCAGTTCCATTACATAGCGCAATCACTTTACACGTGCACCAGTTCAATTACAGACGCACAGATTCACAGGCATAGAGCGATTAAGTGTAAGTGATTTGGCCAGAATCACAGGATGTTGAGCTTCCCACCAAGACTCAAACCCTGTTCTCCAGCTTCAAGGTCAGCCGCTCTAGCCCTCACACTACATTCTCTTCTCTATATTAAAATTGGAGAAGATCAGCATATAAGATGGCTGGCACTCCTTTGGTACGCACAATTAAAATGTATTTCCATTATGCGTTCCAAAGCAGTGCTGGCCATCTTGTGTTTGCTATCTAGCACTCCATAAGTGTGCATCTTCAGGCCACCTCTCTCCTCCCCGGGTGCTCTCCCCCACATGCCTGCCTAATACACTCTCCCACTCCCTATATGTTCAGCAAATGAAGTGGTGTGGGCTGCAGTGTTTTACCACCACAATGAATATTTTCAATCCTTGTTAAACAGAAGCGACTCAAGGCAGACTTTCAACCTCCAGTAGCATGGTGTATGATATGAAGAGTAGGTGCTAAGAATCTTTATTGTCCGCCTCACGCACTGTAATTGCATGCGACAGTCCACCAATTCTGTTATTTGCGCTAATGTTGGGAACAATGGAGAGCCAGAGTATTGGGCTTGATCGTATGCATCCAATGGGCACTTTGATAAGTTGGCAGCAAGACTCCGGGTTTGATGATAAATTGTTAACGCTATAGATTATGAACAGCTGAACAATTCAAGCGTGTGCCAAGAAAACTTCTTATTTTATTTTAAGTCTGATATCATGATGCTAGCTGCATTGGAAATGAGCCAGTGTCTATGATTGAATTCCCAAAAATATCAAAGAGAAATAATAATAAAAATAATTGGACACAACACACACAACAAACTGCACATAAGCGCACCAGCCTCACACTCTCTCACACACTAAATCGCACACAACCTGGGCACAAGCAATCCCTTGTTAAAATGATGTTCCTGATTGAATGATATTGCTTTTCATATACATACTATTTGAGTATTTTCTACTTGAATGATCTATCTACTTTTTGAGGGATTAGCTATGCGTTGCCTTTTTTCTAATTTCCTAATTGATTTATTTTCACATAATTTGTGTTTTGCATTGAGCTTGAGTCAACATTCTTTGGTGCAAAGTGGAACACATAGCAGATGTTTTAATCAATTAATTAGCCAATGCTTCTTTTTATTTTTTGACTCACTTTCAATTTTGATAGTGCAATAAATGGGAAATCCTAGACGAAATGCCCACTGAAGAATCTAATGACACCCATGAGAAAGGCTACAGTTTGAATGTATGTTTACTTTCACCCTCACTCTAAATCTAAGGGCCGCGTCCATAGTTTCCACTGGCGATAAAGATGGACACAACAGAAAACATGCTCACTCACAACAGTGGAGGGGAGATTAGATAACACGTCTGTGAAACTCACAGGGCCAACACAGCAGTCTAGTTCCTGGAGCAGAGAAACCAGGAAGGCTGAGCACAACTGAGGATTTTGACGCTCACCAGCGAGAAGTGAACGAGCACCACTCGACTCACTTTCAAAGCTGTGCTGTAAACTCCATCTCTTTTCTGGAAGACGGGGCTGAAAAGCTTGAATGCAATACGAGGACTCCTAGAGAGCTATCTGGAATTCTGAATGCGGAAAATAAATTTGTTCCTTCACTGCCGCTTTCTTGAAAGAGGAGATGGATCCTGAACATGAGCATTACCTACCATCCCTCCTTCGCCTTCCTTAACAAATAAGGTTCCATAGCCTCCAATAGACCCCTCCCCTCTAAAAATAAAAGCGCCCTTGCTCCTCTTTCTGTTCCTTTCTGTCTCCAAGGAAGCTTACCTTTCAGTTTGCTTTCCCTCCATGGCGGTGCATGGGGGCTTCTGCATCTGGATCCCTGGAATGAGTAGAGCTCCTGGCGGCGGTCTCCTGGCTTGTCAGCGTTTCCTCGTTCCTTCGGCATGGCAGGGAAGGAGAACTGTCAGTGGATAGAGTCCAGTGCTCCCCCAGGGGCTAGGCTTCCAGGTTAGCGCCTTGGTGAGGCAGGACGTCTCAGATGCGATTTTGGCTGTGCTAAGGCAGTAGGAATGGGTTTCAGCCTGTTTTTTCATTTTTGGGGGGAATCATGGGGCTGTGATTGGTGTATGGGCTTTGCTCTGCTAGCTTCCCCTCATTGCTTTGTTTTGGGGTGTTTTTCCCCTTCATAAGGAGCCCCAGGCGGTGTTGGCTTCATTCACAGTTAGAACACGGAAGGAAATCACCTGAGCCCTCTCTTTCCTGACCCTCACCAAAAATGACCTGATAAACTGAAAGGGTGGAAAAGCATACATCAGAGCCCAAGGCCAAAGACAAGTCAACCCGTCCATTACCCAAGCCTGAGGACACCCCCCCCTTGAACATAACGTCTGCAATTGGCATTCTATGGAGAATCAAACAGGGACAACTCGTGATGACTCACCTCAGAATAATCATATCAAATGGACACGGGTGCAGGGAGAAATCCTTGGACGGTGGAATTTCTCTGCTTAAAATATCCGTCCTGACATTCTCCTCCCATGGAATTTAAAGAGCATTTAGAGACAGAACATAATCCTGCAACCAGCTGAAGATGTCTTGTGCAATCAAGTTAAGGAGCTTGTTTCCTTTAGCACACATGAATCATAACCCAAGTAATTATGAGCTAACCAGATTGCCCACAAAGCTTTTGATTGCAAAGATCTAAAGTACATGTTTATGGTGCCACTGTGGCACAGTCTCCACATTTGCAGAATTGTTTTAAATTGTTTTACTGGAGCACCAATATCAGGACAAACAATACTCTTTCAGAAAGCCTGTTAATAAAGTGTGGCTTGAAGCAGGGGTGCGAATAGAACTGCTGGAGTGTGTTTATAGATGGAACCATAGCAGAAAGAGTAGTCCATTTACAGACAAGAACCATATAGTGCTATTATTGTAGTAGTAATAGATGTTTACTGTAGTAATCAAAAGATTACAATAAGAAGTATAAAACATCACAAGTATCAGGTGATCAGTAAAAATCATAGAATCATAGTATTTTAAAATCAAAGTATAAAAACAGCTTCCTGGTATATGGACACACAAGTTCAATTCATAATATAAGGCAACATATTAAAATTACAAAGCTGATGCTTTTTAAGCCTGGTCTAAGAATTGCATTGGCATTATTATTACACTGTTTTCCCTGACACTATCACAGTATCTAGCAGCCTAGTAGATCTTATTTTTACTTTAAGAGAATCACTGACAGACCTGTTTCCTTAAATACAAGATTTTGGGGCAGTGCACAAATGAGCAGAGACATATGGTTTGAAATCAATGTATAAAGGCAATTCGCTTAAGTCCAGATACAAATCAAATCAAATCAGAATAAAAAAAACAATTTACTTAAATTACAGAATTAATGCTTTGTAAGCCTAGTCTAATAATATCATTAGCGTTATTATTGCATTATTGCCACTTACACTATCACAGTCTCAAGCAGCCTCTACAGTACATCTTATTTGGCTTTCTAAGAGTCTTTTGAAGATCATTTTTCTTGAACACCAGAGTTTAGTGCAAATGCATAAAATATGCAGAAACAAATGATTTAAGATCAATATATAAAAACAACTTGCTTAAATCTAGATACGTATGGAATCAAGTCAGGGTATGGAAATGAGTGCTGATATCATGAGGTTAATGCTTTATAAGCCTGGTCTAGAAATTTCATTAGCATTGTTATTGCAATATCTTCCCTAACACTAAACCAGTATCTAACAGCCTCCACAGTTGATCTTAATTTTGCCTTATTAAAATGAGTCGCAAATGCTTTTTTCTTAAATAGAAGGGATTGGGGAAAATACTTAAATTGTGCAGAAGGATTCAGTTGTCGGCCCACAAAGTTGACAAATGGTTTTATCTTTGAGTACTGGGTTCCATTTTCCCTCAAATTCAAAAATTGGGATATAAAACAATCTGAACCTTGAAAACGTTATTTTAACATACCCAGGCAGGTTTGACCCTAGATACTCTTGGCTCTGCAAGGAAAATGTATCAAAGACTAAGGGCCCGATTCTGATGCGGGTTGGAAAAGCTTCCCGACCGAGGGCCTGATTCTGATGCGGTTAGGAAGGCCTCCTAACGGCATTTGCTCCTTCCAAATCGGATCGGGAACGTGTCTTCCCGACCGAGGGCCCAATTCTGATGCGGTTAGGAACAAATGTTCCCATTGAAGTCAATGGGAGTTCAACCAAATCGTATCTGGAAGCATACGGATGCATCCTACTCCGCCGGTCGGACTTTCCGGATCCGAGTGGGTCGGACACCATTTCCCAACCGATTCGGTCGGGAAGCTTTTCCAACCCGCATCAGAATCGGCCCCTAAGTCCATGTGATTGTATTGTTTAACCGGAGCCAAGTCAGAGTCCCACTGTCTAAGAGAAAAAGTTCCACAGAGTAGAATTTTCTGGACCAGTCGATTTAACTGTGCCAGTGACTCTAGGTGGGTAGTTTGTAAGTTTCTACGTTTTAGGGTAAAACATGCAAAGTCCTTATATGTAGTTTTTCTTACTTCCTGATGGATTACGAATTTTATTGATGATGGATTCACTCTTGAATAGTCACAGAAGTAGTTCAAGGTGCTTCTGTAATTAAGTGATACTAGAGACTTTAGACTTAATTCTAGCCTAATGACACAATGAGAAGTAGCTGTGCGGAGATGAAGGAGATTCTGTACACGCTGCATAAAATTATTATCAAGACTGGCAATGGTCTTGTGATTTAGCACAGGAGATGCATATAGCAGGTACAGTATAAGTTTCATATTTAATGCTTTCAATAATGACTTGATTTCTTTGCCACCTAAAAGGTTTGTAAATCTTATGACAGATTTAGTGATCGTGATTGACTTGAGCTTTCTGCTGACTACATGGTTAGACCATGATATCTTGCTGTCAAATATCACCCCAAGATAATTGTATTATTTCACTATTTCAATTTCCTTGTGTTTGCTTTGCACCATTTCAATCGTAGCATCTCCTAGGACCCACCCCATGGGTTTAGATTTCTTTCCAAAAGTCAAGATTTTTGTTTTTCACAGATTTGCAATTAATCCGTTCTCCAAGTTGAATTTGTTCAGGTGATTTTTTTAAATGTTGTAGGCCTTTCGGCATTTGTGCCAGTATCACAGAATCATCGGCGTAGGTCAGATATGATATCTTTGTACCTACCAACTAAGGTTGAATGCCCTGATGTAACTCCAATAACTCAGTTAAATCGGCAATGTACAAGGAAAATAATATGGGGGCCAAAATACAACCTTGTTTGGGGCCATTCTCTGCGCGGAATTTAGATGTCAAGGTATTGTCAGTGGATAACTTTATCTGGAGCCATGCATCAGTATGTAGTTTGACAAGAAAATGTAACAAACAAGGATCGATTTTCCACTTCATAAGCTTAGCCTATAACCTTTGCCGATTCACTTTGTGGAATGCAGTGGAGTAATCCACAAAACAGGCATATAACATTGTTTTCTTTGTCAATGATTTTTTTGCAAGTAGAGTGAGTGCCATAATGTTGTCAATAATTGAACAACCAGTGTGGAATCCGGTTTGTGTTAATGGTATTAAAAGTTGTTCCTCTGCCCAATTCTTTAGTTTATTTAATAGGTGCTTGGCAAATAGCCTTCAAAGTCTAGAAGTTCTATTAATCTGTAGCTTGTTGGAACTTGCTTAGGGCCCCGCTTGTAAATTGGATGAGCTACTGCATCTTCCTAAGTGGATGGAACTTGCCCAGACTGGGTTGCATAAGAAAATATCTGTTCTAGAAATGTACTCTAGAAGGAGACATCTATTTTGACCAAAGCTATCGATATGCCATTTGGACCGGCCGCTTTAGAAGAGCAAGAGCTTCCTACTCATTTTGATAGTTCTTCCTTAGTGATGTCAGGATATGTTGCAAAGTCACCTGGAAATTCAAATGAGTGGTTGATAGCTGATTTATATAGGGACTTTATATGTGTTTCCCACTTGTCATGTGATATAAATAGGTTGTCTGGCCGCTGATAGGATCCTGATCCTTGACCAACCAAAGTCCAAAAGGCTCTTTCATTTCGAGATGAGATGGCGTACAACAATTTGGCCCAAGCATTTTCTTGGCTGCCCTGTTTTATTTGTGTATTTTTGTTCTTGAGTGCAATCTTCAGATTTTTTATTTGTGCATCACAATCAATAGAAAGAGGTAATTTTAAAGTGTGACGCAGTATCGCACGATAGCCTGTTTTTGCCTTGCTTAACTGCTGAACACTGAACGAATTAGGAATATTTTGGCATACAGTTGGTAACTTTGACAGTTTGGCATCTAATGTATATTGCCAGGTGTTCATCCAGTTATCACTAATCCTAAGATTGGGATGTTCCTTTATAAAATATGAGCATAGTGGCTGCAGTGCTCCACACAAATTAGAAGCCTTATTTTTCAGAATGCTGTTCCATTTGAGCTTCTTGCCATTGATGGCGATCATATGGTTACTGTTTGCCGTTGTCAGAGTTTCTAGCTGATCTAGTTTTACATTAACAACTGTCTTTTGAGGGTCATGGTCACTCTCAGGCCTCAGAATGATAGTGTAGCTTTTCCAGAGGTGATAATTTGCATAATGGACAAAGGTGTAATCAAACAAGTTAATTACCTTTGGTAACTTATCGTCTGGTAGAGACTCTAGATAGCTGCAGATTCCTTACCTTTGAATTGTCCATGCATCAGGCTGGATCCGGGAACATTTGCTCGAGCAATATCCCTTTCATGAGCTGTCGGGTAGCTCCATTTGGCTCCACATGACATCGTCTGCGTCGTTAGTGTCGGTTAGGAGGTCGCGGTCACCTATATAGGTGCCACCAAGGTGCGCGGACGTCAGTACTTTTCATTTTTTCCGCACCAGAAGCTCAGAGCCAGGAAGTAACTGACGTAAACGTGTGCAAACTAGGGTCCTGAAAAAGGTAATAACCCTAGCCCTAACAAAATCACTCTGCAAAGCGGGGAGGCATGGGTGGACCTGTAAGGAATCTGCAGCTAGATAGAGTCTCTACCATATAATGCGTCACAGAAGGTAAGTAACTTGTTCATCTGATAGAGACTTCTTGATGCAGATTCCTTACCTTTGAATTAGATACCCAAGCCATACTCTCCCAGCGGTGGGTTGTGGACCGATTCCTCACACTAGGAAGTCCTGCAGGACAGAATGAGCAAAATGCCCGTCCCTGAGGACCTGACTGTCCAGGCAGTAGTGCTTGGCAAATGTGTGCCAAGAGGTGCCCACGTTGCTTCCTGATAGATGTTCAGGACTGGGACACCCTGAGCCAAGGCTGTAGTCGCAGCCTTTCCCCTGGTGGAATGGGCCTTTAATTCCTCAGAGGGCTGCTTCTTAGCCAGGGCATAGTAGATCCTAATACAGACAATGACCCAGCGAGAGATGGTCGTTTTCTGCACCACCCGACCCTTCTTAACACCCACGTACCCCACAAAAAGTTGGTCGTCCACCGGGAACTCTTTTGTGCGGTCAAGGTAGAACGACAACGCTCTTTTTGGGTCCAGATGGTGGAGACGCTCCTCTTACTTAGAGGGATGCAGGGGAGCAAAGAAGGTGCAGCATGATAGACTGACCCAGATGGAATGGGGTCACTACCTTTGGCAAGAATGAAGCACGGGTGCAAAGCACCACTTTATCTGTAAAAGACAGCATGTAGGGAGGCGTACAAGATAGCGCCTGCAACTCACTCAACCTCCGGGAAGATGTTATTGCCACTAGAAAGGGTGTCTTGATGGTAAGCAGCCGGAGGGGACAGTTGTGTAAAGGCTCGGAGGGAGCACACATAAGAAAAGTGAGGGCCAAATTAAGGTCCCACTGCGGCATATGAAAGGGAGTGGGCGGAAACAAATGTGCCAGCCCCTTCAAAAACCTATTTACGATTGGAGACCTAAAGAAAGAGGTTTGGTCTGGCAACTGCAAAAAAACAGATAGAGCAGAAAGATAACCTTTAAGAGTACCCAAAGCGGAGCCCTGCTGGGCAAGGTTGGAATGAATAGAAGAACAGTGAAAAGAGAAGAAGAAAGAGGGTCAATATACTTTTCTGTACAGTAGAGCCATCAACTGCCGCCGCTCAATCTCCACGCATGGAGGTGAAGAGTTGACAGGTTCGGGTGGAGGACCCTCCCCTGCTGCTGCGACAGAAGATCCTCCCGAAGGGGCAGCCTGATCGGAGGATCGATACTGATTTTCAGAAGATCTGGATACCAGACTCTCCTTGCCCAGTCCGGAGCCACAAGAATTACTTGGGTCCGGTCGTTCCTGATCTTCTTCAGAACCCTAGGCAGGTGTGGTATGGGCGCAAAGGCATGCAGCAGACCTGAGCTCCACCTGTGAGGAAAGGCATTGCAGAGCGATAGCCGCCTTGGAAACTCCAGCGAGCAGTATTGCTGACACTGCGCGTTCTCTTCGAAGGCAAACAGATCTAACCAAGGATCTTCCCGGTGCTGAAAGAGACCGCACGCCACCTCCGACTGGAGATGCCTCTCATGATCAACTAGGCATCGATGGCTGAGTTCATCCACCCTGGCGTTCACAGAACGTGCCAGGTGTTGAACCACCAGTGTTATGCCCTGCTGTGCCAGCAATGTCCAGAGACACTGGACCTCTCGACAAAGGTTCCACGACCCCACCCCGCCCTGCTTGTTGCCATACCGCTTGGCGGTGGTGTTGTCCATGAACTAACTTCCCCTTGACAGAGGGAAGAAATGCCTTCAATGCCAACCAAATTGCTCGAAGCTCCAACAAACTGATGTGGAGCCTCCGACTCTGCCGGAGACCGGTGTCCCCTGATCTCCACCTCTCCCAGATGGCTTCCCCATCCCAGAAGTGACGCCTCTGTCATGACTGTGAGATCTGGTTGGGGAAAGGAGAGGGGTCTACCGTTGACCCAATCGCGGTTCGTTAACCACCACTGCAGATCTCTCGCAGTTCCTTCCGAGATCTGGACCACGTCGGTGAGATTTCACCGATGCTGCGCCTACTGGAACTTCAGGTCCCACTGCAGAGCCCGCATACGCCACCTGCTCATGCTTTACCAACAGGATGCAGGAGGTCATGTGGCTCAATAGCCTCAGTCAGTCTCATGAAATCCAGGATAGAGGCTGAAACATCGGAATCATAACATGAATGTCCTGGACTCGCTGCTCGGGAGGATAGGCCGGAAACTGCACTGTGTCGAAAACAGCCCTGATGAAAGGGAGCGTCTGAGAAGGAGTCAGGTGTGACTTCGGGATGTTTATAGAGAACCCCAGCGAATGCAGGAGGTTCATAGTAGTCTGAGAGGTGAGAGACGACAGCCTGGGGCGAGGACACCTTCAACAGCCAGTCATCGAGGTAGGGGAAGACTGACAGCGCTAACCTGCCCAGATGAGCTGCGACCACCGCCATCACCTTGGTGAACACCCGAGGGGCACTGGTAAGGCCGAAGGGGAGCATGTTAAACTGAAACTGCTTGTGGCCTACCTTGAACCGCAGGTAACGCCTGTGGCCCGGCAGGATGTGGATGTGAAAATACGCATCCTGCAGGTCCAACGCTAACATCTAGTCTTCTTGGTCCAGGGCAGACAAGACCTGAGCTAAAGCAAGCATCTTGAACTCCTTGAGGAAGAGAGTGACGGCCCCTTTGTTCTTTTTCAGAATCAGAAAGTAGCAGGAATAACAGGGACTGCCTACTTCTGAATGCGGGGCCCTCTCTATAGGTCCCTTGGTCAGGAGAGCTGTAATTTCCTTTCTGAGCAATTTTACATGATCCTCCTCCAGCCCGTCTTGATTTGGCAGATTGGGAGGAGGAAAAGAAAGGAAAGGCAGATAATAGCCCTCCTGAATGATCTGCAAGACCCACTTGTCCGATGTTATGGACCTCCAGTGAGGGAGATGATGATGGACTCTCCCACCAACTGGATAGGTGTGGTCCTGCAGAGTCAGACTAGAAGTGTTTGGAGGCTGCGCTGAGAGGGCAGGGTGGCCAACAACTTCTGGCTTCCATTCCTTGGACGGAATGAACCGCGTGCATGTTCCAGCACAACTTGGGAAGTCTGCGCAGGACAATGGCTATGTAGGGCTGACACGGCTGGAACCTCCCTTCCGTTGCCAAGAAAGGAGTGAAAGTTAGACTGACCACGAGGTGTAGAACAGAGGCTCAAAGATCTGGCCGTAGCTCAAGAGTCCTTGAACCGCACTAGGGCCGAGTCTGCCTTGTCCCCAAAAAGATGGGATCCATCAAACGGCATGTCCATCAAGTTTGCCTGGACATTGCCTGAAAAGCCAGACGTTCCAAGCCAGGCATGGCACTGCAAGGCCACTGTTGTTGAAATCGCTCTGCCCAGCTAATCAGTTGTGTCAAGGCCACACCTTATGATGAATTTTGCTGCATCTCTCCTGCCCTTAACCGCCTGAGAGAGCACAGCCCGGGCCGCCTCCGGGACTTGTGGCAGCACTTGCACAACCGTCTCCCAAAGGGAGTGGGAGAAACAGCCCAATAAACATGCGGTATTCACTGACCGCAATGCCAGGCTGGAGGAAGAAAACATCTTCTTCCCAAGAAATTCCAGTCTCTTGGTTTCCCTATCTGGAGGGGCGGAAGGGGCGCGACCTGGGAGGTAGAAGCCTGCACCACCAAGCTTTCAGGGGTGGGGTGTTGGCTGAGGAACTTTGGGTCGCCCAGAGCCGGGTGATGGCGGCGTGCAATTGTCTTATTCACAGGAGTCCCTGTGCTAGGCTTGGACCACGTGCCTAGAAGAACATCAGTAAGTGCCTCATAGAAGGGCAAAAGGGGTTTAGAGGTGGAAGCACCAGGCTGAAGTACTTCGGTCAGGAGATTAGTCCTGACATGCACAGAAGGCAACTCCAGTCCGAGGACCTTGGCTACTCTCTTGACCACCATGGCTTCGTAGCCACAGTTGGCGGAGAGAGAATGCCAGCATCTGGGGAAGTGTCCAGCCCATACCACTCCATCTGCTCTGCAGAAACATCCTGATGTTCTAAAGGGTCCAAAGACCCCTCCAATCCTCTCCTGTATCTAAAACATCATCAAAATGTTCAGGCGACAACATAGAACCCCTGGGTTCTATCAACATCGGAATCGGCGTAGAGCGACGGAGTTCAGTCTCCATGTCGTCTGGTGATAAGGATGGGGCTGGAACCGCATGTGGGCACCGACAGCCCCGAAGGCACAGACTTCGGGTCCGATGCCAGGGAAGGTCGCTCTGGCATGACCGGAACTGTCCTGGATCTGGGATCGAATCCCTGAGGCCTCACCGGTGCAGTGGCCAGAACTGACGGTGTTGAATCTGATGGGGCCCCTTCCGACCCTGGGGGGCCTGAGGGCTCACTAGAGGCGCATGGCCTCGTAAAATTCTTTAATTGGTGCGACGGTCGCGCCGGCTCCCGGAAAGCGAGGGAGGCGCGAAGTCGACCCTGGCTTCGGCTCCGCAGAAACGTACTTAAAGCGTTGGTGATCCTTACCTTGTTCGTCGACAGACGACAGTCGAGGCAAAGATGGAGTCACTTGAATTCTTCCTTTTTATGCCTCTTCCCCGAGTGTACCGATGAACTCGAGTGGGACGAAGAGGACTTGGGGCTCCGGGAGCGGTCTCGTGACCTCCTCTTCTTTGAACGAGACCGGGACCTCAGCGGAGTCTTGCTGGATGGTGTCGACTGCCGGGCCACAAGGAGCTCCATAGCCTGCTCTCGCAAAGCCTTCGGAGTCATAGCCCTACAGTCTGAGCATGACTTCCAGTCCTGGTTGCACTCGAGACACAGACTAGATGGGGGGGTCAGTTACCAACATCATGCGTTGACAGGCACTGCATGGGTTAAACCCTGTCTTCCTCAAAGACATCCGTCGCACACTAAGATAAAATGACAAAGTCGACAAAAGTAAAAAAATACCTGTCAGAAAGCGACAAAGGGGTAGCTCTTCTCCGGATCAGAGCTTAACTGGCGCGGAAAGAAAAGAACTGATGTCAGCGTACCAGGGTGGCGCATATATAGGTGACCGGGACATCATAACTGACGCTAACGACGCTGACATCACACGGAGCCGAATGAAGCCACCCGACGGCACAAGCAAGGGGTATAGCTCGATCAAAGGTTTCCCGATCCAACCCAACGCCTGGGAAATTCAAAGGTAAGGAATCTGCAGCTAGAAGTCTCTATCAGATGATAATGGTAGATACCATTGAACCTCGGAATGTAGGTTTGGCGGGATGATCATCAGCAAATCTCCCATGAAGTGCTCAGAATCTGTTTGGAAGTTGTAAGTGATTTGGGCATTGCAACACTTTTGTGTTCCCTGCTGTATGATTCTTAGGTGAGGGATATCATAACTTGAGTCTGGGTCCTCTGTAGATAAAGAGCGATTCGCTGGAAGAACAAGTTGTGGTTGAAGTCCCCAGAAAAAATTACAAATAGCTGCACATACATTTCCATTAATAACTCCAGCTCTTCTAATATTTCGTAATACTTATGCTTGTTTTTTACAAGCTGATGGGGAAAGTAGATAAATACGAACAGGAACCTTGCAGCAGATCAGCTTATTAGTAAAACTGCCAATACATAATCCGAAAAGGATTTTAATTTTATACTTTTCATGCAGTTTGTTACTGGTCAATGTAGCCAACCCACCACTTGGTCTCCCAAGGTTGTTCTTTTTTGCTTTGATTTTGTGCGTAGTATAATTTGCGATTGTTAAGGTAGAAGGGTGCCATGTTTCCTGAAAATATAATACACAATGATCTTGAATGAAGTTTGGCAGTCTCCCCCCCCCCCCCGAGTGATTAAACTGCCTATGGTAGGCTAGGATATTCCAAGATATAATTGAAAACTAATTGTAGAAAGATTCCTGTGGTCTCAGCGCATTAGGTACACTGATTGTTTGTTGGTAGCGGCGATTGACTTGCTGGTTGTAAGTTCTCTGGCCATATAATTGATTGCACATTAGGTGCAGTTCCTCTTGCTTTGATTTGTAAGTTTTCAAATGTCATATTTGCATCTGGGCCTTTGTAATGCAGGATGATCGTCAGTGAGAGTTTATAGGATACGACATGCTGATGTGATTTCCTGAGCACATGTGGATATTTAGGCTTTTTGGGTTGAGATACAATTCCCCAACCTGCTAGGGTCTCGCTCAGTGCCCATATCCTTTGGGCTATGGTTTGCTTGCACCCTGTAGTTCTAGTGGTATCTAAATCTGAGTTTTTTTGAGACAGCGAATAAACCAAACAGTTGACAATGATTGTGAATCAAGATCTTTTAGGTCGTCAAAAGAATTTAATGACTTCAATATGCTCTGATGATTTAATATGTTGTGAGGGCCTTCTGATTTGCATAATGATGTAAAGTCTATTATGTACTTCTCCTGATTGGGGGGCAACTCATTCTGAGTATTTGTTTTAGCACCCCAATGTGCTCAGTTTGTAGCCGCCCTATGTGGCTGCTCTCTATTTGACTGCTGCAGGGGAAAGAATCTTCCGTTAGATTCAGATTTCAATCTTGGAGAATCTCTTAATACCTATATTGTGAGACTGGGACTTGAATTAGCTAAGAAAGGTATGTCAAAGGGTTTGGATTCTAGTGATTTTGCTATCCTACCTACGTCATTCATGAAGTTTGAGTAGCTCTGAGTCATTAGTTTGCACAGGAGATAAAATTGCATTTGTTTGAATGTGTTTTTTGATCGTTAGTAGGGCATGTAATATGTGTCCTTGACTGTGAGGCTTCGCTGTACGATGGTTACGTTATTGTCATTAAAGTACCGGAGGTACATGTCAATGCTAAAAAGATTGGGATAGGAACGATACATGGCAGATACTTATCGGCACTGCATGTTGCTATTGTCATGTGTGAAGCAGGAGGGGGCTCCCTTACTGCAACTGTAGCATTTTTAATTTGCTCATCATTTCGTGGATTGTATACTTGAGGATTAGTTGTTGTGTCGACTTTTCCTGAGTTTTCAGCAGTTATGGTGAATTGAGGTTCACCTTTATTAGAGGCAACAGTTTTCGCTAATAGTTTGTTAAATATGGGGACGTTTTTCCTTGGCTCTGGAATGATTTGACCTGGATTGCTTGATTGGGACCTAAATTTCACGTAAGTGTTTTTATTTCCTTGAGGCGTCTCTTGCTTAAGTGAGGAGCAAAGCCCTCTAGGAGGACTTCCTGTGTCGACGACTCAGCAGGTTTTCCAGCTTGTGGGGATGATGGGAATAATGTGGTTACTGGAAGGTTTGTCATACTTGAATCCCCGGTTATAATGTTGTTGGGGCTTGAGTAATTTGATTCAATTGCGGCATCAGTTCCCTCGGCTATAGAAGGTGATAGATGGTTCTTTGTGGGATCCGCTATAAGGTTTTTTACTTTTGCTGGTAGAACTTGTAGAGAGTCAACAATATTGTCTAGCCGCTCAAGGTTGTTTGAGGCAGTTATTAATTCGCTCAGGTTCCGTTTGATCGAGGATAGTACTTTAGAACATTCTTTCATCAGCGCCAGTGCCTCACCAATCTGTTTAAGAAATGCAACCTGCTCAGATAGTAGTGATGATTGGTTCGTTAAAATGTCTGACATCTGTGACAATGTATTACTAATTGCTCCCACTGAGGTCAACACAGGAAAAGTCTGGGTGGGCCTTCCTCTCTCTCGGAATTAAGTTCATGTTTTCCCCCCAATCGAAGGATGGTTGTTTTGATCTGAACCTAGCTATTCGTTGGAGAAGCCTGTAGTATACCCACCGGAGAAAACCAGTAGCAACCAGAAAGAACCAATGGAAATCAGAATGAACCAGTGGAAATCAGCAAAAACTACATGCAACCCTTAAAAATCATTTAGAACTAGTAAAAACAGATTGGAATCAGTAAGGTAATCTGAAACAATTGTGAGCAAGTGGAACCTAGTGTAAAGTAGAGGAAACTAGTTTCAACAAGTGCAAGCTTTTACTACTAGTGGAAATAAGTAACAACCATCAAGAAACAGCAGAAACCTGGTGTGAACCACTGTCAGGATTCCATTAGAGATATAGGATCATGCTTAGAACTAGTTGTGGCTTGAGACTTCTCATATCAGAGCAATGAAAAATGTGAATACCCAAACACTAGACCGCTAGTTTGATACTGGCGGACAAGTTACTTACCTTCGGTAACGCCTTATCTGGTAGAGAAATGATCTAGCCGCAGATTCCGTACCTTTGAACTTCCAGGCGTCAGGCATGAACCGGAAGATTTTTCTCAGCAGTACCCCTGCGCGCCTGTAGATGGCATAGCCCTTTAAAGTGCCCAGAGCAGAGCCCTGCAGGGCCAAAGAAAGTATAAAACAGAAGGACATGAGATAAGGGAGCAGATAAGGGGTCAATAGACCTGTCTGTACAATATTTACAAAATTTGTTCCATCGGCAAGCGTATGCAGATTTTGTGGAGAGCCGCCTGTCTGCCAAGATAACCTCACAGACTTAGGGAGGGAGGTCAAAGTTTTCAGCTGTCACAGCTCAATATCCATGCAAGCAGGAGGAGAGTGGACAGGTTCGGGTGGAGAACCCTTCCCTGCTGCTGCAACAGAAGATCCTCCCGAAGAGGCAGCCTGACTGGTGGATCGATGCTCATGCCTAGAAGCTCGGGAACCAAACTCTCCGTGTCTAGTCCAGGGCCAAAAGAATAACTTGTGCTTGGTCACTCCTGATCTTCTTGAGCACTCTGGGCAAGAGTGGTATGGGCAGAAAGGCGTATAGGAGGCCTGAGCTCCACTCGCGATGAAAAGCATCATCAAGATAGTGCCGACTTGGAAACTCCAACGCGCAAAACAGCTGACATTGCGTGTTCTCTTCAGAGGCGAACAGTTCTAACCAAGGATCTCCCCACAGCTGAAAGAGACCTTGTGCCACCTCCAGATTGAGATTGCCATTTGTGATCCGCAAAGCACCTTTGGCTGAGTTCTTCCGCCCTGGCGTTCAGAGAACAGGCGAGGTGTTGAACCACCAGGGAAATGCCTTGATGTTCCAGCCAAGTCGAGAGACACAGGGCCTCTTGACAAAGAGTCCACGACCCCACTCTGCCCTGTTTGTTGCAGTACCACATGGCAGTAGTGTTGTCCATGGACACCTGTACAAGCCTTCCCTTTATTGATGGCAAAAAGGCTTTCAATGCCAGCCGGATCGCCCGAAGCTCCAACAGGTTGATATGAATCTTGGCTTCCGCCGGAGACCAGAGTCCTCTGATCTTCACCTCCCCCAGATGGCCACCCTGTCCCAGAAGGGACGCATCTGTCACTACTGTGAGATCTGAGTGGGGAAGGGAGAGGAGTCTGCCCTTGAACCAATCACAGTGCGTTAGCCACCACTGCAGGTTGTTCGCAGTGCCCTCTGAAATCTGAACCAGGTCTGTGAGATTTACTTGATGCTGCACCCATTGGAACTTCAGTTCCCCCTGCAGAGCCTGCATGTGCCACCGTGCATGGGTCACTAGCAGGATGCAGGAGGTCATAAGGCCCAACAGCCTCAGAGTCACTCTCACTGGGATCCAAGATTGAGGCTCAAACATCGGTATCATATCCTGAATATCTTGGACTTGCCATTCGGGAAGATGGGCCCGAAACTGCACAGTGTCCCAAACTGCCCCAATGAAAAGGAGCATCTGAGAGGGAGTCAGGTGTGACTTCGGCACGTTGATAGTGAACCTCAGCGAATGCAGGTGGCTCGCCATAGACAAAAATCAGATGTAGGGAACTGGAGATATGACTTTCTATGTTTTAGATTTCTTTCCAGGATAACAAAATGCAAAAAGCCAATTGTGGGTATCTGGTTGCCCTAGAGTGGGTCAAAGTCCAAAGTTAAGGCCAACCACAATGTTGATCCCCTCCTTTACCGTCTGTGGGCCTAGTTCCCTTTCCTTGAGATCACCCCCCTGGGACGTCTTGGACAACCTGGTGTGTGTCGGTTCATCAGCTGTGTTACCTAGCTTTCTTGGGTTAGACAGCTTAAAACCTACTAGGTACTGGTGTAACTTCTCTGAAGAACAGTTACTTAAAACGTGATCAGCTTAATACCTAAATAGGGGATACAGTACAACGCCGACTCGCAGGGAAACATGGAGCGCAGGGTATTCTCGTAGGGGGTGGTGGTGACTAAAAGGTTCAGAATTCTGGGAATTCTGCACATTTATTTTATATCCCGAGAACTCTTCGAAGGTCAAGAGATCTGCGACCAGAGTGGGAAATGAGGACATTGGATCAGTGATTGACAGAATGACATCATCAGTGTAGAGGCTGACAAGATGATGATCACCGCCAAAGGGAATCCCAGCAATGGTGGGATTGTCCCTCAGCCGTTGTGCCAAAGGCTTTATGTACAGAGCAAAAAGAAGAGGGGACAAGGGGCCCCCTTGACGTGTGTCCCATTGTATAGGGAAGGGAGTGGACGAGAAACCATTACCCCTCACTGAAGCTTGGGGGCGCTATGGACGCTACTGATCAAACTGCAAAACTTCTCACCAAGGCCAAATTTCCGTAGCATCTCAAAAAGTTAGGGCCAATGAACACGGTCAAAGGCCTTCTCTGCATTGATGGAGAGAAGCAGTACCTCTTTCTGTGACCTATGGATTTTGCCTAGGAGGTGCAGAAGCAGTTTGGTTTTTAGCACTGCACTGGCGTGCGGGTATGAATCCCGCCTGGTCAGGCTCTATCAGGCCTCGCATGAGGAGGTTCAGGCATTGTGCTAAGATACTGGTGAACAACTTTGCGTCTATATTCAAAAGAGAGATAGGTCTATATGACCCTCAGAGGGCTGGGTATTTTCCTGGCTTCGGAATGACCGAGATAGCGGACTCCAATATGGAGTCAGTGAGGGAGCAAGAGTCGGCAAAGAAGTTGTAGGGATGGGTAAGCAGGGAGGCCAGCTCATAGTAGAAAACTTTGTAAAATTGTGCGCTAAAGCCATCGGGCCCTGGAGACTTCATTGCCTTCAAGCGCGCAATGACCGAAATCACCTCTTCTATTCGTATGGATTGGTCCAGAGCCTCAGCCTCCTTATCTTGAAGTGAGGTAAGGGCGACATTGTGGAGATAACCAGAGGGCTGGGGCCATCAGGGAACCATAAAAGGCCTGGACGGGCCGAAGCTATCTCTTTGTCCAAGCAGACCTCTGTAAAGGGACCGGTGTGTATTTCCTTCGTAGCTCCAGAATGGATTTTACTGCGGAGGCAATGAGCCTGCATGTGCACGCAGCGGTTACTCCAAGGTAAAATTTATGTTTAAGGCGTATCATCACGTACTCTGCCCTATCGAGATCTAGACATTTAAGAAGGACCCGTGCTTTTTCAAGTTCCCCCCATACTCTAGGGGCACCTGTCTGCTTGTAGATAGCCTTGACTTATGCGACCGATCTCTCTAAGCTCTGTCGCTTGTCTCAGCGACAGCAGTTCTCTGCCGCGGAGACAGCTACAAGTCCCCCCCCCGAACAGTTCCAAAGCCGCCCAAACAGATGCCAGAGATGGCTTCCTGGTGTCGTTAGTTTGGAGAGTCTGTAATCACCTTTTGGAGAGAGTCGGTCATAGCTGGGGACTGAGGCAGAGAGTCTCTAAGGCGCCAGCGCGATGTCCTAAGTTGGGTGACATTCTGTCTCAGAGGTAAGGAGAGGGGGGCATGGTCCGAGAGCGACTGGTAAGCAATATTCGCCTCTGACGTAAGAGCAAATAGGGTCGGGTTGCAAGGAAATGGTCAATACGTGCATATGTTTTGTGTGCCGCCGAGTAAAATGTGTAATCTCTAGTAGAGGGGTGCAGCCATCGCCAGACATCCTACAGTCTGCAATCTGTACGCCATTGTAACCCGGCTGCAGAGAAGGCCCCTGTTTAGTCAGAGCAAAGTCCTGACCGATCCATATCAGTATCCATAACCAGGTTCATGTCCCCACCTATAAAGATAGCGGCATCAGGAGATCTAAGCGCAGGTGCCAAGGAAATGGTAATAAAAGATTCTTGGTGCGCGTTAGGTGCATAAATGTTTACCAGAGTGAAGTGGAAGGTGCCCAATCTAAGCCGGACTGCTAGGAGGCACCCCTTGACTTCCATCACTGTGGATAGTATTACCCCTTTGAACCTTTGCTTTCAGAGAATGGCCACCCCTCCCTTCGAAGTGGGGCACGAAGACCAAAGTTGGCATGAGAACCGGTGGGACTGCATTCTGGGGACATCTTTAGAGTTTCCTGCAGGAAGCATATGCCACTGCCTGATTGTTCTAAAAGTGAGAGAACTGATGATCATTTAGTGGGATTGTTCATGCCTTATATTGAGGCTAGTGACCTTACGTTCCTGCAATACAGGGCAGAGGCTGTGAAGACTCCCTCATGAGGCTGTCAGGGCATGGAGCAATGAAACAGCCCTACCAAAGGTAAACCCAAAAAAGGACTTATTGAAGAGCCAAGGACTGACCAGGTACAGAGATGGGGTAAAGCGCACAAAAAATAATGCCTAAAAAGCAATCAGAATAACATGAAACCAGTACCCATCCAAGTCCATCATGGAAGGAAACAGGTCATAGAGTGTGAACCAGGCAGACAGGGATATAAGCAGCCAAAGTCTCAAAGTAGGGGGAATGTCCCATGGAGGAGGGAACCATGGATTTGAAACATGTCCTCCCCTGTCCCCACCTCCCTCCCTCCCCCCTGCCTCAAGAAGAATCAGTGCTGCAAGACTCTCCTCGGCTCACGATTCACTGCCTTGTCAGCATTGCACGTCAGCGTCTTCAGCACCGATTGTCTCTCCAATGCCATTGTCTCTGAGTCAGGTCACACGCCAACAGGTGACCGTTGCCAATGGGGACCTCTACGCATTGTGCGACTCTGAGGGCTAGTTCATTACCCATCTGCGGAAGGTTCAGCAATACCGAGCATCTGAGAGATCTGATTTGGTGGAGCTTGTTCTCGTATCAAAAGATGATCTGGAAAGGATGGCCCCTGGAGTATGATGTACCCACTTCCTTTAGCTGAGAAGTAACTGGGTGGAAATCTTCACTTTTCTGCAGAGTAATGGATGCAAGGTCTTTGTACAACACAGG